>CABFVX010005047.1:45088-55871 GCA_902151425.1 Timema shepardi
CCCCCCCCCCCCACCCACACACACACACACATACATATTGGTGCGGTAAAAGGAAAGGGTTTTTCCCTTCCAGAAGCATCAAGACTTCCGTCTTAGGAATCTCACAAACCTCTTCTGCACTTAAACTGCATTGTAGTAGGTGATGCACCATTTGATTTCATAAGAAGCAGACGACGGAAATTTATGATCAGCGTGTCGTTTCGTAGTGGGTGACAAACTTAGCAGTAATTATCTGTGACACGAAGGTAGCGGGTGCCTGGTAGCCCGTGCACCATATTGTAGGGACCAGCACCGTAGGAGGTAAACAAAGGACAACATCTAATATCAACTAATGAAAACTGGTAGGTAGCGGGCAGATCAAAGGCTCATCCGACCAGTATTAGTAATAAAGGGACTGTAGTGTGCAGTAGCTCCATGGCTTCTTTGGTGCTGACTGATAGCTGACAGCTGACAGCTAAAAGCTTTGAAAAGCTACCAGAACAAATTATGTATCCTTAAGCCGAATCATATGATCTGCAAAAACATGTGTTTAGCAGCTGTCACTTCTGACGGTCAAAATTTAGGTATATACCTAAATGTTGACTGTCAGTAGTCAGCTGTCAGTCAGCACCAAAGAAGCCATGGGGCTACTGTACGCCATGCCAGTGTGATATAGACCTAGTCTAATAGACTCCGTATCCATAAGGTGCGTAATAATCCGTAAGAAATCGATTCCAAACTAACAGATTTCTCTGTCTATATTAGTACTGATTCTTAATTTTAGACCTTATCATTCCGTAGAAGTTGACTCATCTTTTAACTTCCCAAGGACAAGTCGATACCGACCTCTTAAGGTGCGGCAGAAGGGAGCGCGAGTAATTTTACAGTTTTTATAGCATTACATTTTATTGGCCAAAATAAATCAAATATTTCTCCAGTAGCAACGTAGAGTTTAGTTTTCTACACATGCTAATATCAACAGATCTTGAATATCTGTCAAGGGTGTCCTGGAATTTTGTCAAAACTTTTTAAATAAAGAAAAAAAGTTTTGACAAAATTCCAGAACTTCCTTGACAGATATTCAAGATCTGTTAATACTAGCATGTTCAGGAAACTAAACTCTACGTTGCTACTGGAGAAATATTTGATTTATGTTGGTCAAACGATTGCAATTATATAAAAACTGTAAAATTACCACTACCAATCACAGCAAAGTAAGGGTGGGCGTGAATCGAAATGAAAGCACCAATGGCATTATCATAGCAAAAAAAAAATTAAACTATTCAAATGTTTAACCTTTTTATTCAAATTTAGAATTTAAAATTCCATCAAAAACTATTCTGGGTCTTTTTAGAGTGGAAATTTCAAATCCGATATGAGTCTCTCATATGTTAATTTTTGGGATTTTTAATCGAATGCGAATCCCAACAAGATTAAAATTCGGATATCGAATAGATGGCAACTGAAAATTAAGCCTGCGTAGATCCAAGATTTTTAATTTCAAATTGATTACAAATCTAATATTAGTTTCAATTTTATTATTTTAGTCAAAACCAATTAAAACATTATAACATAAAAATCGCATTTAAGCCCAATTCAATTAAAATATAGAATGTTAATATTGGCCACATAATTTGCAATAAATGTAATAATTATAAAACTGTTTATTATATTTTAGGAACGGATAGAGTCTAATCACTAAAAAAAAAGTTCAATTATTCAAACGTTTAACTTTTAGAGTCTAATATTAAATTCCATCGAATCCAAATCTGGGTTTTAAATTTGTATTTGAAATTTAGAATTCGATTCGAATATTTTTCATATATTTGGAACGTTGAGTCGAATTTGAATCTAAGCTATATACTCGCATTTTAAATTTCGAAGCTTCGCCACGGGTTTACTGAAGATCACATGACTAGACGTACCTGAAGCGCTCCCTTAAGATGTATTCCTTCCACGTTGATGAGGTGGGTGCTGCTTTGGGAGAGAGTTCCTTGAGCCAGGGCCGACAGGAACACGATGAGACCCATGAAGTACCCGTTGGATAGCAGCTCTGACCACGTGGGATAGTGGTCCTGTGAATAAATACAAGCGCCGCGTCTTACTACCCGTTCGGTTTATACGCACTTACGCTAATGTGTAATGGTATGGTGATTGTGAGATGAAATGGAGGACCTACAGTTTAACGTGGGATCCGAACCACGGTGGAGGCCTGGCATTCCCCACATTCACTAGATGTCTTGTCAGAGGTGAAGGAAGGGTTTGGTAATCAGATAAATCTTTGCCTGGACTGAGGATTGAACCCCGGATCCCAGCACAGGAGTCTGACACCTTACCCCTCTAGACCACCAGGTCACCTTTCTACACTATTACCTTAGATCAACGAAAATAAAACAAAATGTAATAATGCACATTTAGGACTAAAAATAAAATTGTTTTTAGAAACAGTACTCACTTTATTACCCCCTATTATATTATCCGGTGGTTTCTGAATGGCGGCGACATATTCCAAAATGACCATGATGCCAAGGGGCCCCACAAAGCCCACAAAGTCCCCGAGAAGTTTGAAAAGTCCTCCGAGGAGGAATCTGCGCCAACAGCTCTTGAAGTAACATTTCCATAAAGATACCCGACGGTTTTCGTTCCTGGCTGCATTCTGAAATAATGAAGGGGAAAAAAAACGTATGTATAAATATTTTGGGTGCCCTTCAGAAGACTCAAAATAATTTTATCGCGAAGTTTAGGTCAAACTACCTGATAGGCCAATTTGAATTTCTGAGAGGGAAAATATGTTTGATACATTTTTAATAATAATACTAATATTTAGCACCGCGTCTTACTACTCGTTCGGGTTATACGCTTGTACTAATTACTCTAATGGATTGGGAATTGGGAAGGTTGAATTAGAGGAAGTGAGCCTGCATTTGCGTAGAGGGAGAGTGGAAAACCATTTAGGAAAAAACCGCCCCCAGTTCACCCGACCGAGATTCGAAACCTCGATCTCCCCGTCCTCAGCAGTCGAGCTCAACACGACAAGCGCGTTAGCCAACCACGCCACCGAGGCGGGTCATTTTTAATAAATTTGTTACTTATATATTAAGTCTTGGAAAATAATTTTTGGCCTATAACTTTAGGCTAATTGAATTTGGGTTCAATAAGCTTTAGGCTGGCTTTTTTTTAAAACATTTTTTTTAACAATGTAATTTACGCCAAATGACTTTAGGCTATAATCTGAGAAATTAGAAACAGCTAAGTATCAACATAGAGTAAAACCCCGTTAAAGCGAACCCCGGTAGTCCGAAATTCCGGATAACATGAGTACACTTTTCGGAAAAATAGGGGGGAGAGAATTAGGTCAAATGAAATAAAAAATGTATTGGTTAATAAGCTCAAAGTTAAAAGAGAATTGTAAGAAAGAGTGAGTGATATCTGATAATAAATGCATAATATTTACATGTTGTAGTCAACACAATGTGTTTTCCTTTCACTAATAATAATTACAGTACATATTACTCGTTATATATCAGTTTAATAAATGAATATTTTATTAAACTCATTCAAATGTAACCCGCCTCGGTGGCGTAGTTGGCAAACGCGCTTGTCGTGTTGAAGCTCGACTGCTGAGGACGGGAAGATCGAGGTTCGAAACTCGGTCGGGTGAACTGGGAGTGATTTTATCTAAATGGTTTTCCACTCTCCCTCCACGCAAATGCGGGTTCACTTCCTCTAATTCAACCTACCTAAGTCCTAATCCATTAGAGTAATTAGTACTTAAAGTGTATAACCCTATCGGTTAGTAAGACGCGGTGCTAAATATTATATTATTATCATTCAAATGTAATTTAAAATTCGTGAAAATACTTTATCACGCTTAGTTCGAATTTTTGCTAATCCGAACAAGCTTTGGTCCCAAACATTTCGAATTAACAAGTTTCTAGTGTAATTAAGATTTTAAAGTAAAGAAGCCCTCCGGTTATAAGATTAAGGTCAAGATGGATGTTTCTAATTATTGTATTGTGTCTTGAAACAAAGCAAAACTAAAACAACACACCATATTTCCTCTTGGACGAGTTATTTCAAATCATCTCATGACAATAAATGTAGATTTCTGATAGCATCTAGCTTCGTAGGTGCACGCGCACTGATTGAATCGGCTAGTTTGGAAATTTGATTGCGTAACCCAAGCAGATTTTTTAGAGCAGTGCATATAAATCTGAAATTTTCTCTTACCAATACAGAGCGAACAACGCGATTCACGCTGATTTCTTCTTACGCATCCGCAGTCATAGAATATTATTCATATATGAATATTTTTTAAACTACCAAATAACCTTTTCCTTCTCGTAGATGCAGTTGAAAAGATTCAACTGTCTTTCCGTCGTTTCTTCCTCCGGGAGTTGACCCAGGTCCTCTATCTCCAAGGGACTGCAGTACCCCACCCACAGGAGTCCCGTCAGCCAAGAGAACGTCGCCTGAGAGAAGAGATGAGCAGTGGCGTGTCGGTAGCCACGGGGTGGCTCTTCGACCTCCGTCACCCGGAGCTCGCCTTTCCTCTTACATCGGACCTGGAAACCGTTTAATGCGGGGGTGCTTAACGTACTCTGTAACCCGTAATACATGACTTACAAACTAACTTAACTAAGTAATTTTAAATAACATATCACCAGGTTTCTCCTCATGTGTTAAGGAATCCATAACGATTCACTTAACTCAGCGTAAGAGTTTATATATTCTAAAGAAGAACTTTCACGTTACCACGTGTTCTGAACCAGCCAATCACGTTACGTGAACGTTACCACGTGTTCTAACCAGCCAATCACGTCACGTGAACGCTAACCACGTGTTCTGAACCAGCCAATAACGTCACGTGAACGCTACCACGTGTTCTGAACCAGCCAATCACGTCACGTGAACACTACCACGTGTTCTGAACCAGCCAATCACGTCACGTGAACGCTACCACGTGTTCTGAACCAGCCAATCACGTTACGTGAACGTTACCACGTGTTCTGAACCAGCCAATCACGTTACGTGAACGTTACCACGTGTTCTAACCAGCCAATCACGTCACGTGAAACATTACCACGTGCTCTGAACCATCCAATCATGTCCCGTGAACGTTACCACGTGTTCTGAACCAGCCAATAATGTTACGTGAACGTTACCACGTATTCTAACCAGCCAATCACGTCACGTGAACGTTACCACGTGTTCTGGACCAGCCAATAATGTTACGTGAACTTTACCACGTATTATAACCAGCCAATCAAGTCACGTGAACGTTACCACGTGTTCTAACCAGCCAATCACGTCACGTGAACGTTACCACGTATTCTAACCAGCCAATCACGTCACGGGAACGTTACCATGTGTTCTAACCAGCCAATCACGTCACGTGGACTGTTACCATGTGTTCTAACCAGCCAATTACGTCACGTGAACTGTTACCACGTGTTCTAATAAGCCAATCATGTTGCTATCAACGTCAACATAGATATATAGTAAGCCCTGCTTTATTTGTTGGTTTATGGTATGCAAATGAGTTCCTCGGTGAAGTTTGTCCACTTCTCGCGAACTCTAGAACGTCGTTACCTCCTATTACGCCTGCAGTCAAATCAGCCCCTAAATGCTTAGACAAATCCGTAGCACAACTTCCTTCAGAGGGTAAGTAAAGCCGTCGGCCCCTATGTCGATTGTGGCAGGTAAAGGAATACTGGAAGGCATGGGAACTACATTTACCGGCAAAATTGGTAGGCTCTTCCCTTCTCACTCGTATAAATTTTCGTGTGCTTATAAAATCAGTCGGTTCAGAATATGAACGTTAGAACACTTCAAATAAAAAAAACTATATGTATTTACCTTTTAAGGGCATTTTCTAATAAAGTAAACGGCTGGGAATTGGTAAATAGATACTAAATATTGTAGTAACATAAAGAAATATTTTTAATTGGGGGAAATGGGGTGTGATGCAAATAACTGATGGGCCCACAAACCAAGCTTTCTCATGGCCCCATGTCTACTGAAAGCGTCACACACCTTGATGACGTAGTTGGTTAACGCGCTAGTATCGTATTGAAGTAGACTGCTGCGGAAGGGTAGATAAAGGTTCGAATCTCGGTTGGGTGAACTGGGGGTGGTTTACCCTAAATTATTGTTCCACTCTCCCTCCACGTAAATACGGGTTCTTCACTTCCTATAAATTCAACCTTACTAATCCCTAAAAAATACATCAGTGTAATTATTACTTAGACGTATAACTTGAACGGGTAGTAAGACGTGGTGCTAAAAAATAAATAAATAATAGTAATACTAAAAGAGTACCATCTATATTATTATTAGCACCGCGTCTTACTACCCGCTCGGGTTGTACGCACTTACGCTAATGTGTAGTGGTAGGGTGATTGTGAGATGAAATGGAGGACCTACAGTTTAACGTGGGATCCGAACCACGGTGGAGGCCTGGCATTCCACACATTCACAAGATGTCTTGTCAGAGGTGAAGGAAGGGTTTGGTAATCAGATAAATCTGTGCCGGGACCGATGGTTGAACCCCGGCCGCCAGCACAGAAGTCTGACACCTTACCCCAAGACCGCCAGGTCACCAGTAACATCTATAGATGACCCCTTTACGTTTCGTCATATAAATAACTAGACCCTTCCTGCTCCCCCCTGCATTATTTTCAAAATAAAATATAGCCTATGTTACTCGCTGATAATGTAGCTTTATATTGGTGAAATCAATTTTAAAATCGGTCCAGTAGTTTTTGTGTTTATCCATTACAAACAAAAAAATAAAATCTTTCCTTTTTATAATATTATAGTGTAGATACGTGAACTCTAAGTTAATCGTGATCCCTGAATTAATCTATAAATAATCTGGTTGAACCGGGCTCCCTTTGTTGTCTAGGCGGGTGTCTGGATAGAAAAATGTTGACGAGAATGAGCAAGTGAGTAGAGAGGAGAGGGGTGAAGAAGAAACAAGGAACCCCCGGGTGAAGGGAAGACGCGTGAGGTTTGGGAAATATAAACAGGCCGGGGTGGTGGTGAAAGATTTACTACCCTGCCCCGCTGGAGTTGACATGTGAAACGGGAAATTCTCTGTTTTGGAAAATGTTCGATCACTCTTTACTGTTGATTAATTTCAACTCATTAAATGGATAATCATAATAATAATTAGCGGTAGTAGTAGCAGTAGTAGGAAACACTTGCTTCGATGGCCGCGTGTTCCAACGCGCTACCCTCGTAATGGACCAGACTGCCGATGACAGGGATATCGGGGTTCGAATCGGGTGCAGTGAGGGAGGGTTTTTTTCTAAATGGTTTTCCACTCACTCACTCACTCACTCACTCTACACACAAATGCGGGTGCAATTCCGATACATTCAACCTTCCTTAAGACTAATACATTAGCGTAATTATTAAATATGCGTATAACCCGAACGGGTAGTAAGACGCGGTGCTAATAATAATGATAATATTTAGACGGATACTAAGATACGAATGACATAATAAAAGACGACCAATTTAAGTTAGAAAAGATTTAAGAATTAAATAGTAGAAGCTATTATTTATGTTTTTTTAGTGAAGAATTCTCCATCTAGATATCATATTCTAAAAATTGAAAAATGTCACCTGGACACGAGAATCGAACCCGGGACCTTTGCTTTAGTACGCTAAAGGTCCTGAATAGCTCAGTGGTTAGAACATTGGAGTAGTAATCCAAAGGTCCAGGGTTCTATTCCCGTGTCCAGGTGACATTTTTCAATTTTCAGAATTAGAAAAGATTTGCTGAAGTTATTACGGAATTCTAATATAATAATTATGGTAGGTAGGCCTATTTAACGCTCACTCCCTAAGCGCATGCAAAATATTATTGAATAACGTGACTTACATATTATTATTACTATTATTATTGTTATTATTAGCACCGCGTCTTACTACCCGTTCGGGTTATAAGCACTTACGCTAATGTGTAATGGTAGGGTGATTGTGAGATGAAATGGAGGACCTACAGTTTAACGTGGGATCCGAACCACGGGGGAGGCTTGGCATTCCCCTGCAGACACAAACTATTAAACCGGCAACCCGTTTAGGTGGTCAAATGGCCTAAGGCAGAGGTTCCCAATTTGGGCTCCGCGAACACGGGGGGGTCCGCTAAACAAATCTAGATTTTTAGGTTATTTTTATTTATATTTCCACATCGTATAGCAAAATTTGCTATTCAGAATTTGCTTAAACATCTGGGCTTTTTTTCCTTTGCTCTCTGACTAGAATTTTATTTTATTTTATTAATCTGAAATGGGTTACGTAAAATACTGGAAATTTGTGTTTAGGTTTATAATTTCTCCTCTTTTTTTCTTAGCACCACGTCTTACTACCCATTTGGGTATGTATTAATGTATGTATTTGTAATGTAATGTATGTATTAATTATGTATTAATTACGTGTGATTTTAGGGATTATGAAGAATATATTTCTAAGAAATATACCTACATTTTCGTGCATAAAGAGAGTCTAAAAACATTTAGGAAAAAACCACCCTCACTACCCCCGACCGAGATTCGAACCTCGATCTCCCAATCATAGGTAGTCCAGTCTACTGCAAGAGTAGCACCTAAGCCCATGTGGCCACCAAAGTGGGTTTAATTTACCTTTATATGACGGGGGAGATTAGGGTTCGAATCCCGGTCGAGTGTACTGAGGGTGTTCTTCCCTAAATGTTTTTATAATCACCCTTCACGTAAAATTGGGTACACTTGTTCTAAATTCAACCCCACTCATACCTAGCACATTGGCGTAATTAGTACATATGAGTGTCGCCCGAACTAGTAGTGAAACATGATGGGAAAATGGAAGAAAAAAATGAACAATAACCGGCTGGAATCAATCTAAGGTCCTCTGGGCATGTGGTTGCTCTCTCCAACCACTTGACGAGGCGAATAAACAAGCTCAATGACACAAGTTCGTAGAGATATCTATTCCAAACAAGTCTTTGCTGCTAACCACTTGTACATGCTTCACTTGTTTTACCTCTTAGATGAGGCAACCAGAAGAGTCAATAGACTTATTGCCCCTAGAATACGCATTCCTAGCCACTCCCCCTTGCACCAGATGCGAACAACTTTTTTTTAGCGATGCCTGTGACGTCATTTTTACCAATGTATCTCCGCAAACTTATTACTATTAGACAGTGCATACTGGTCCACATACTCTACAATATATATAAGTATCAGTGACATAATTTGAACTACTGCAACTCTACATACTTATTACTGCTAGACAGCGCAAGCATAGTCACTCCCCCCTTCGCTGGGTGCAGCAAATAGCTCTCTGCCACCATGACAGTGCATACCTACACTAATTTAGAAGGGGTAGGATAATTATAATATTGAAATAAGTGTACCTACATTTATGTGGCAGTAGAGTGAAAAAAAAACCATTTAGAATAGAAAAACTCAATACAGCTGCCTGGATTAAAACTTTGGCCTCCATATAAAGATATACAAGCAAAATTATTCTGACCCCTTTGTCCTCATGCCCACCAATGCAGGTAGCAATGTCTCGCGTCTAGCATTTCATGTTGGTCCTTTTGACAATATAATTATTAATTTTTTATCAGCGCAGCTTACTACCTGTTTGAGCTATATGTACATGTGATAATTACGTCGATGAGTGTTTAGGGATGAGTAAGGTTGATTCTAGATGTAGTGTATCCGCATTTAAGTGGGAAAAGGGAGTTTACAAACAATTTTTTTTAAAGCTGAGATTTCCTGGTCTCTGTTGTCTGTAAAAAAAAAGTTGCTTTGTCTAGTGGTAATAATTCTATGCAGGAGTTGGTCCGAAGGTTATTGTTTGAGCACGTAGATTTTTAACGATGCACGGCTGTGAATTAAAACGTGTAGGTGAGAATCGTTGTAGTGTGTTCTGAGATTGTATTCTCTATTTGGTTGTCCGCATTATACAATCATTTAAAGACAAAGGAAGAGAGAGAGAGGAGGATTAAATTTGGAGAAATAAAAGTGAAGATTGACGGTGTGTAATATTTTTTTTTTAGCAGCGCGTCTTACTACCAGTTTGAATTATACGCCTATATAATAATTACGTTAATGGGTTATATTTAGAGTAGGTCTCCCTACTCACATTTGCTTGGAGGGAGAGTGGAAACCGATTTTGGAAATCCACCGTCAGTACATCCGATCGAGGTTCGAACCTATATTTCCCCATCTTTAGCGGGCCGGTGTGACACGAGATTGATAAATTAGACCACGTGACCACCGATGCAAACTGTACTTACTAACATAGTTTTAGTGTATCTTAAATATATATTTTTTTACAATCCCATTTATGGTGTTTGAAATTACGGGAAAACTAATTTTGACAAACGAACACTCATTATAAGCTGAGAGTGTAGGGAAAGTGAGAAAAGACCAGTGTTTTTGCGGTTTTTATATTTAAAAAAATTTGGTCAAAACAAATAAAATATTTCTCCACTACAAACGAGTTTAATAATTTTCTTCACACGGTGATATCAACAGTTGTTGAATATCTGTCATGAGCATAGCGGTATTAGAGGAGAAACTTTTTAAAATAAGAGAAAAAATTGTCATTAATTCAAGAGCATCCTTGAAAATTAAATGCTACTTTTGTACAGAAGCAATATATTATTAGTTTCAGCCAAACAATTTTTTTTATATACATTTTAAAAAAAATGTCTTTAGCAGTGGCGGCTCGTGTATAGGCACTGCGGAACTGCAGCACCCCCTATTTACACTTGATATTATCGATAACATTTAATATAATGAGT
>CABFVX010005048.1:13136-24762 GCA_902151425.1 Timema shepardi
GGTCTAGGGGTAAGGTCAGACTTCTATCCTGGCGGCCGGGGTTCAATCCTTGGTCCCGGCACAGATTTATCTGATTACCAAACCCTTCCTTCACCTCTGACAAGACATCTTGTGAATGTGGGGAATGCCAGGTCTCCACCGTGGTTCGGATTCCACGTTAAACTGTAGGTCCTCCATTTCATCTCACAATCACCCTACCATTGCACATTAGCGTAAGTGCGTACAACTCGAACGGATAGTAAGACGCGGTGCTAATAATAATAATAATAATAATATATTTATATGTCATCTTTTGTTGATGAGTTTTTCCAAGATTCGAGATTTGAAGGTAAATTGGAGATTCAGATTTGAGATTTGGATTATATATAAAACCATTTAGGAAATACCTCCCTCGATACACCCGATCGGATTCGAACCTTGATTTCCCCATCATCACTAGTCCAAAACTATTGTGAGAGTGACACCTTAGACCATTGGACCATCAAAGCGGAAATGTGCTTGTAAATATGTTAGTTATTATTCTAGTAAATACAGGAATCTCACTGTGGTTTGGCTTGTGACAGCCAGATTGTTATTTATTGACAGAATCATATTTGAGCATGTACATCCAGCTTTGAAGAGCGTGCTGCACTTGTTGAGTGTAATGTGTTGTGTTGGTAGGCGTGTGCACATCACGCAAGCCACCTTGGACTACCTTGGAGGAGAATACGAGGTAGAGGCAGGCCATGGGTCCACCAGGAACCAGTATCTACGAGACAACAGTGTCACAAGTTACTTCATAGTTCCTCCAGCGAGGCGTAGGAAGGTAATACCCCACCCTCTAGGTGTGACAGTGTCACCAGCTACCTCATTTCATTGTTATATAGGTGTGACACAGTGTCACCAGTTATGTTTTAGTATCAACATATAATTAGAGTGAGTGAAATATTTTTATTAGAAGTGTGTGGTCGTGTTGCCAGGTGCGCTCTGCGTTTGGAGCCGCTCAGCGCAGGAAACTGTCGTTCAAGAACGTGACGAGTGTGGTCGTGCAGCTGTTGCACTCCATCAAATATTCCATGGAGGTGCCCTTCTCCAACATGGCCTTGCCCGCGGGGGACCCCAAGGCCCATGCCGCTCGCAAGGTGACCACATAGCCTCATTTTACCAACTAGTCCAACCCGACGGGATGTGAGACCTAGGTATCGAAGGGGTCCTTGAATGCTCGAGTGTGCTATTAAGGTGTGGCAGAAGGGGGCGAAAGTATTTTACAATTTTTATAGAGTTGAAATTTTTGGCCAAAATAAATAAAATATTTCCCCATTAGCAACATAGAGTTTAGTTTTCTGCACGTGCTAATATCAACAGATCTTGAATATCTGTCAAGGATGTCCTGGAATTTTGTCAAAAATTTTTTAAATAAAGGGGAAAAGTTTTTGACAAAATTCCAGGACATCCTTGACAGATATCCAAGATCTGTTGATATCAGCATGTGCATAAAGCTAAACTCTATGTTGCCACTGGAGAAATATCTGATTTATTTTGGCCAAAAAAATGTAATGCTATAAAAACTGCAAAAATACTTTCGTTCCCTTCAGCCGCACCATAAATAAGATACATTTGTTCCACTCTCGGTCACCAAGGGTCATTTATCATCTCTAGGGGCGTACCAAGCTCCTGAGACTTCACTCAGAATATCCATTAGCTTCGACTTTGATTTGATAACTTGCGAATCTTTGCTGACAAATTTATTTTAAGATAAAATACATATTTATGTCAAATTTTTGTTATTTTGTCCTGGTATGTTTGTTACACCCCATTTGTGAATCTGCCCCGTTAATGGATTTCTGCCCATTTCGTGACCTGACCTCTCCTCTTGTGGCCTAGCCTCTCCTCCTGTTACCTAGCCTCTCCTGTTACCTGATTCATGAACTGGGCAAGCTTTTTACCGCTCTGTGAAATGGATAAACAAGGACTTTAAGTTATTTTAGCTTCTAAACATTTTAGAATAGAAAGTTTTATAGTACATTAATTTCCATTTCATTAGATGGGGAAGAGTTGATGCAGTTTTTGCCCGGTTTGTGAGATGGTCGAGGGAAGAAGCCAAGTTCACGCAATGAACAGAAATTTGCCCAACACATGTCGTTATAAAACATCTTTTTGAGGAAAGCCTTTATCCATTTCTCCTGCACCATTTTACAAACATATCACAGGTTTTCACAGAAGTATTTATAACTTAAGTTATTAGGCCTGTGCGGGAATAACATTTCGACTTCCGGAAATTTTGGGGCATTCCTTACAATAAAATACATAAAAAAATAATAATTTGATGATAAAATTAGAAACTTAGGCAATTTGATCAGGACGGAATCAAAGTGTATGGGTTCAAATAAGGTGTTCACAATTTAGGAGGCCCAATGATAATTTTATCAGAAGGTATTATTTTATAATAATGATGATAGTAATAATAATAATTTACTTTATTAAATATAGTTTAAAAAAGCCAATTTAAATAGTTTGAAGAATATTGTGCAACTATAGCACCTAAATGTACATATTTTGGTTTTGGATACACACTCATTTTGTTCACTTTTTAATTTTGATTGTTTTTAATGTATTTTTTTAAAAATTTGGGTGATGAAAAGGGATCTTGCATGTTACTATTTGCTTGTCATAACATTATGAATATCTGCTGACCATTTAAATCTATTTATTTGATAATGATTGTGGGAGCTTTGCCTTGCTGTACATTTGTTTTGATACGCTACAACTAGACTGTATTTGTAAAGTACAATTTTATATGGGTTGAATTGATATTTCTTACCAGCATGTTTAAAACCAAATATAATTTTCAGAATTTTTTTTTGGTGTAATTGCAGAGTTTTGTTCTCAAGAGATAATGTGCAATAAATAAAGTAGTTAATGCGGTAGTAAATAGACAAGGGTTCTAGCTACCATGTAATGTGCTTGCTGCCGTGTATTGCGCTAACTACTAATGTGCTAGTTAATTACTAGGTGTGTTATCGTGTAGTGTGCTAACTAACTACCTTGTAATGTGATGTGAATTAGTTACCCATTTAATGTGTTAGTTACTGTGTGATGCGCTAGTTACTGTGGTTTTGGTAGAGGTAGTTTATTGTGTCTTGTAGGTACTGGACCTGCAGAGGGTACTTCACGCTGAGCCTGGGGCAGGAGATGCGCCAACCCTGAACCTCCGAGACCTGACCACCAAGGTTAGTACAGAGATCTGCTCGTATACAAACTTAGATACTCCAGATAGAGCTCGGCAGACGTATAGGCTTGGTAATTTCAAGTTTTTATTGTAAGATTATTTCTCTGTCTTCTATTGTGTGTCTGATTGTCTGCTCTTCTCTGTTCTTGTCTGGATGTTGGTTGTATTGTGTGTCTGGTTGTTTACTATTCTTGTCTGGATGTTGGTTGTATTGTGTGTCTGGTTGTCTGCTCTTCTTGTCTGGATGTTGGTTGTATTGTGTGTCTGGTTGTTTTCTGTTCTTGTCTGGATGTTGGTGGTATTGTGTGTCTGGTTGTTTACTATTCTTGTCTGGATGTTGGTTGTATTGTGTGTCTGGTTGTTTTCTATTCTTGTCTGGATGTTGGTTGTGAATTGTACGGTTTGTATGAAAGTTAGAGAGGAAGTGTGCAGACATCCAGCCATTGGAATGTTCCGCCTGTGAACAAACGGTTGCGTTAATGAAGGAGGATAGAAGACAGAGATAAAGAAGAGATATACAGGCAGGCATCTCTCTACAGGGCTGGTATAAAACTAATAGATTAGTGCAAGATTGTTTCAAGTACAAGTACTATTTGCATCTTTAACATTTATTACTGTTTTAACATTATTCTTTGTTAGTAGGCAGATTTTTCTCTTCTCTTTAATAGTTCAAGGTCAACACCACATAAACAACAGAGTTAGGTGGGTTGGAAATGGTTATTTATAATCTAACACTCATTTCAACCTTATTTTCATGAATATAGTCTTAAAATTGTGTTATCGGAATATTACATTGAAGCATAATTAATTTTTCAGTTGCTAACAATCATAAGTTTAATTTAAAATTCATCTTATCATTTATATAGGCTCTCAAAATATATTTTTTATAAAACAATTGATCACATTGTTCATTTTAAAGATATAATGTAATTTTCTTTAAATAAATGAATCATATGTTCATTTTAAACTTTTTATTTTTTAAAAAGTTTTTTTGAATAAATAATATTTTTTTATTTACCATGCTAATTTTTATGAATAATTTAATTTTGTATAAATATTTACATTGATCCAATATTAATATATTAGAATAAACAATTATGGTGGTCTTGGGGTAAAGTGTTCGCCTCAGGACCTAATGTTCGTGGGTTCAAACCCAGTCAGGGCCGACGGATTTTTCCTGAGCGATAAAAACATGTTGCACAACTTCCTTCAGAGGGGAAGTAAAGCCGTTGGTCCCATGTCGACTGTGGCTTGTAAGAGAACCCCAAAATGTATATGAAAATACCTTTCCCGGCAAAACTGATAGGTTCTTTCTCTCTTGCTCTTAGAAATTCTTGTGTGCTGATACAATCAGTTGGTTCAGAAAGTGAACGTTAAATAGCTCAAATAAATGGAAAAAATATATGTAATTTTTGATGATTCGCTGTTAACGACGTTGCCTAGTTTGTGAATTTGAGGTCATTTTGCGAAGCCTAAGTGCTATAACACATCCACTCTTCTGTTGACACATACAAACACCCACTCTACTATTCTCAACTGGACAATATTGATTTGCATTAAAAAATATATACCCGCCTCGGTGGCGTAGTTGGCTAACGCGCTTGTCGTGTTAAGCTCGACTGCTGAGGACGGGGAGATCGAGGTTCGAATCTCAGTCGGGTGAACTGGGGGTGGTTTTTCCCTAAATGGTTTTCCACTCTCCCTCCACGCAAATGCGGGTTCACTTCCTCTAATTCAACCTTCCCAATTCCTAATCCATTAGCGTAATTAGTACTTAAAGCGTATAACCCGAATGGGTAGTAAGATGCGGTGCTAAATATTATTATTATTATTATCATTTGAAAATACATTCTTTCTTGTTTCCTATTCTAGATAGACATTTGCTTCCACAGACCTTTTTAATCTACCTCCTGGCAGGAAGACTCTTACAGGGACATTTTCGTTAATAAACCAAATAGTTCGAGTTTCAAACAAACTAAAAAACAGTTTGTAAGAAAAACTACTTCAAAACCAAAACAATTTTGCGGCAATGTAATACTATTTTTAGACATACTTAAGAATTTAAGGTATTTTTATTCCTTAGATTAAAAATTAACATCTGGATATGGGAATCGAACCTAGTACCTTTGGCTTAGTACGCCGATTCTCTAACCACTGAGCTATCCAGGAGTCATCCCTTGTTCAGGGTCCTTCTTCACTCATATTTTAAGGCAGAGTCTGTGATGGACGTGTGGAAATGTCAATTAAGATCACGATCTATTAGATAACACAGCCACCTTCAATTCAAAAAGGGCTTTACACGGCCAATAGTACAATGACAACTGTATGAATGCACATTTTATGGTGATAGCCGCGTCTAAATATCATATTCTTTAAGTTGAAAAAATGTCATTGGAATACGGGAATCAAACCCAGGACCTTTGGCTTAGTACGCCACTGCTCTAACCACTGAGCTATCCAGGAATCGTCCCGTGCCCAAGATAATTCTTCACTCATATTTTAAGGCAGAGTCTGTGAGGAACGTGCGAAAATCGTCAAGAATACGATATTTAAATGCAGCTATAACCGCAATTAACAAATAAAACAGCTTGGCTATTTAGATTACAGCATTAATGTTGTATCTATAAAACTCTAAATGCATCAACATGGAGAATCCTATCTTGAATGGCCGCTACGTCACAGCTAGGCAACGTCGCTCACTAATTTCTTAATGTTTATTGGAAGCTTAGAGTTGTTTATATTTGAAATACTTTCTCGCCACTAATTTGACGATTTCTTCATATTCTCCAATAATTGCTCCTCATATCAACACCCGGACCTACGTGGTGGCAAACCTGTAAGAAATTGATATAAAGATGTGATTATTCTCAGAACAAACTGACGGAGAAAGTCAAGAGACCGTTCAAGAAGCGTCACTCGAGTGTGTATCACCAACCGTCAAACCGTGTCAACAAGTATCTAGCGCAGGCCATCGATGCCCGCAGTGTGGACAGGGAAAAGTCGACACACGTCAACCAATTGACGCTGTGCTTTAAGGACCGTGCCAAAGAGAGCAAGGTTAGTGTTTGAGGGCTACAAGTGGCTAGGTATCGGGCTCTGGTCCCTCAAGAGGGTCTAGAGCGCTGAGAAATAAGACAGAGAACTGGCTACCACTACTGAGAGTGTTGGAGATTTTTATTAACTGGGGACTAGAGTCAGGAGGTACCAGGTGCTAGTATAGTCTCCAGGGTATTACTGGCTGACTGAGGACTAGAGTCAGGAGGTACCAGGTGCTAGTAGTCTCCAGGGTATTACTGGCTGACTGNTAGAGTCAGGAGGTCCCAGGGGCTAGTAGTGCTAGTAAAGGTCCACGCTACACTAGAGTCAGGAGGTCCCAGGGGCTAGTAGTGCTAGTAAAGGTCCACGCTACACTAGAGTCAGGAGGTCCCAGGGGCTAGTAGTGCTAGTAAAGGTCCACGCTACACTAGAGTCAGGAGGTCCCAGGGGCTAGTAGTGCTAGTAAAGGTCCACGCTACACTAGAGTCAGGAGGTCCCAGGGGCTAGTAGTGCTAGTAAAGGTCCACGCTACACTAGAGTCAGGAGGTCCCAGGGGCTAGTAGTGCTAGTAAAGGTCCACGCTACACTAGAGTCAGGAGGTCCCAGGGGCTAGTAGTGCTAGTAAAGGTCCACGCTACACTAGAGTCAGGAGGTCCCAGGGGCTAGTAGTGCTAGTAAAGGTCCACGCTACACTAGAGTCAGGAGGTCCCAGGGGCTAGTAGTGCTAGTAAAGGTCCACGCTACACTAGAGTCAGGAGGTCCCAGGGGCTAGTAGTGCTAGTAAAGGTCCACGCTACACTAGAGTCAGGAGGTCCCAGGGGCTAGTAGTGCTAGTAAAGGTCCACGCTACACTAGAGTCAGGAGGTCCCAGGGGCTAGTAGTGCTAGTAAAGGTCCACGCTACACTAGAGTCAGGAGGTCCCAGGGGCTAGTAGTGCTAGTAAAGGTCCACGCTACACTAGAGTCAGGAGGTCCCAGGGGCTAGTAGTGCTAGTAAACGTCCACGCTACACTAGAGTGTTACCCAGTATTTGTTTTTGTTCTAGTACCACGACGACCTGGACTTGGGTTTTGGCAGCTCCTTGGCCTGCTCCCTGGTGCTCCTGGTGCTGATGGGGGCCCTCCAGGTGGTGGTGCTGCCTCGCACCCTCATCTTGCTTCTGCTGTTCCTCACAGCCTTTGTGTGGATCTCTGTTGTCCTCATGCTTCTGTTGGCCGTCAGACTGCGTTGGATCATTTGGGACATATCGCAAAGCTTTGTACTGCGACTGGCTATCACCGTGTTCACCATCGTGCTGGTCTACACTGTCACACAGGTCAACATGGTGAGTGTTCACCGCCACACAGGTCAACATGGTCTCACTAGAGGTCCCAGGTGCCAATGACACGATGTGTTTCAGTTCACATGTCGTGCGGACGGCTGCTCCCCTGCCAACCCGAGTAATGTCACCTTGGAAGGTGACCATCGTGCCTGTCCCCTGCCTCAGTATGTCGTCATGTCATGCTGTCTGGGGTTCCTGGTGGTTGCTGTGTTCCTCAGACTGCCCATCATCATCAAGGGGATCCTCTTACTCGTCATGGCGACCGTCTACATCCTGCTAATTCTTGTGTCACATGTGGGGCTGTTCCTGTGCTACGACACCAGGGTTCGGTACGTTTATTAGAGTGGTTCGTTTTTTCATGTTCCTTCTTACAGGTCTGTGGTGTTACAACACGCTTTAGGAGTGGTTCATTTCCTCTTGTGCCTTCTTACAGCTCTGTGGTAGCCCCAACACGCTCTAGGAGTGGTTCATATTCTCATGTTCCTTCTTGCGATTGTGATCCACGGCAGACAAGTAGAGTGGACGGCGCGTCTCGACTTCCTCTGGCAGATTCAGGTGAGGAGCTGAGCATGGAACTAAGATAAGAGAGCTCTTCAGGCCGAGAGAAGGACAAGGATTTCATCAGTGTGTGCTGAAGACTGAAGCTTGGGGACTCATTTTGACTGTTCCCTTTTTAAGACTTTCCCTTTTCAGTTAGTAATAAGGTCTTGACTTTATGTTTGCTAAATGTTTTCAAGCAGTGATAGCAACTATTCTCCACGTAAGACACTTATCTATGCCTGCCTCTGAATTACAAACCATCCATCTTTTAATCATAATTGGTGTTCTGACCCTAGTGGAGGATATTGTAGATTACATCCACTGTCCTCTTTAGTGGGTTGGGTCTAGTGCTTTGACATCTGAATAAAAGTTTCTAAACTGTGCTCGTATCTAAAGGCAATTATCTACAACAGTAGGAACAAGTCTGTCCAGCCTCCACCAGGACAAGTTTAAGTCTGTGCCCTGGGCGGGGGATGCATGCTTCTCTCGATGTGTCTCGAGCAACGATGGAGTCGAGTAGTGGGAGGGACAGCCGATTGTTGTGTCACAGGCACACTGTACTGCTTCCACGGGACTGACAAGAGATTCATCCACTGCTTCCTCCTTACTCTCCTCATCTTGTTCACGCACCTTACTCGCAATGTCTGCATCATTTAGTTATTCCAAGCTCGGATCACACGCATTGCTCGACTGCACAATGATAATAAGAGACTCTTCATTGGAATTCTATACATTTTGGCCTTAATAAAAGTTTGTATTTTCTCAAATACCCTCCAATGAAAATTGAATTGTGCAATGTATCTATGTGTGCTAATGACATGCTAATTATAATGTAATTATGTGTTTGTGTTAATGACAGGCTAACGAAGAGCGTCGGGAGATGGAAGCATTGCAGACCAGCAATAAACGTATTTTGTTCAATTTGCTGCCGGCTCATGTAGCTACTCACTTCTTGGACAACCAGTTCAGGAACAACATGGTGAGCATAAAAATATTCTTTATTCATCCCTAGATACCCATTTTCAATCAAATCGCTAAGATCTATTTTTAAAACAAATTCAATCATTGGTAAACTGCCCTTAAACAAATTTTGCCCCAAAAAACAAGTATAAATTTTTATTTGTCATGTCAAACAATCCCCAGATATACATTTTAAACAAAATCATCAGAGTCGTTTTCAAAATATTTGGCGATTATATAAATCACTCGTCAGTAAAGTACTCTTAACTCAAGGTCATTCGACCATCAAAATGTTATTGATGATTTCAAATCATTACAGTTCACGAGTTGTAAGGAATTAAAATGGCTAGCTCATGCTTTTCATGCTCCGTTGTTAAGGTAAGGTTATTAACACTGTTGCGGGGAAAACGTACAAATTCTTCAGAAACAGCAAATTTGAAATTTGGTCCCTTGATATCTTGTGAAATATATCTCGGCTTAGCAGATTATAAAAAAAAAATTCTATCTTAAAATATAACCCATTTCTTTAAGATTCTAGAAAAGTATTTAGTGACTAACAACATGTGACTCAATTCTATGGTCAAATGGATTAAGGTGTCAGTCTCACAGCAGACCGTACTGCAGAAGAAGGGGAGATCGAGGTTCGAATCTTGGTCCTGTGTATTTAAGGTATTTTTTTACTCTCCATTCATGCTAGTGCAATTCCACCTTCCAAAACCCTAACATATTAGCATAATTAGTACAACCCAAATGAGCTATGAGATGTGGTGCTAAAGAAACCAGCAATGTCAATTGGCTGTAGGTAATAAAATCAACTTTACATCGGCCATTGTGTGCTCTTTATTCCTTGAGCTTCTCTTCTATTCGCTTGCCTATTTTAAACTTTATTGCTGCCTAAAACTTGCTCCCAACATATAACATCTAAATATCAAGTTTGAACAAAATCCAGCAAATTGTTTCGAATCTAGACCCAGGGACAGAAATAACGGTAAAAACCACTTTGTTGTGTTTGAGGACACATAAAAAGTTAAGATTCTTCATTATCTCGAGGTTGAAAATTTCACGATTACAATACTTTGTCTTCATGTAAGAAAGTAAAAATTAAATTAAATTTCTCTATGCTAATCTATAACTCAATAAGGAAAACCTCTTTTCGCTTTATGAGGTAATTGTATTATATTATAATTGGAAGAATCCAATAAGGAAAACCTCTTTTCGCTTTATGAGGTAATTGTATTATATTATAATTGGAAGAATCCAATTATAATATAATACAATTACCTCATAAAGCGAAAAGAGGTTTTCCTTGTAGTGTTATATCATTATATATTCGCATCCAATGTCCTTTTCCTGTGTTTGTCCTTTATGTTTATACCTTTTACATGTTCCTATCTATGTGTTCTATCTTTCTTTTCCTTTTTCTCCCCCCTCTTTTTGGTTTTCTCTTTTAGGAAGTTGCGTTGCGCGTTTCACACTCCTCCCTGATGAGTTCCGATAGAATGAAACCTGGGTCGGGGGATTGGGCGGTGACGATCAATTTTCTTTAAGAGGCAACCATTACCTCTTTATCCATTGGCAGCAGTGTAAAGTGTGATCTGTGCTCTTCTTTTCATTGTAAAGGCCATATTGTGTTTGTCTCCCTTTTATATGTTTCTATCCACCTTTCCTGTACCTTCTTCCAAATATAATTTATGCTTATCTATAAATTGTTTGAAAAAATAAGGAATTCCTTCTAAAAAAACATGTTATTAAAATAGTGGCAACCCTGAACGGTAGCTTTGCGCTCAGCCCAACTGTTGCGACGCTGGGTCTCACCATGCCTTGTCTGTCGGCAGAACACCCTGTCACAGGAACTGTACCATCAGAGCTACTCCAGGGTGGGGGTGGTGTTCGCCTCCATCACCAACTACCACGAGTTCTACACGGAGCTGGACGGGAACAACCAAGGGGTGGAGTGCTTGAGACTCCTCAACGAGATTATCGCGGACTTTGACGAGGTCAGTCCTAGGTTCTCGCACCGTCTCTTTTAGACACCACAGGCTCCCCGGACGTATCTAACACGGCGTTGTCTCCACAGCTGCTGGGCGAGGAGCGCTTCAAGGCCATCGACAAGATCAAGACGGTGGGGTCCACATACATGGCGGCTGTGGGGTTGATCCCCGAGCAGCGCATCTCGGACAACGACGATGACAGTACGGCCGGGCTCTACCTCAGCACCCTGGTAGAGTTTGTGTTCGCCATGAGGGACAAGTTGCTCAACATCAACGAGAATTCTTACAACAACTTCATGCTCAGAGTGGGTGAGTTCTCCCAGATCACTATCGATATCTTCCCTTTACAAACTTTAATCTATAGATTTTGGGGTGGTTTGGATGAGATTATTGTTTATTTTACATATTTTTATAAAAATTGGTGACCTGGCGGTCTAGGGGGTAAGGCGTCAGACTTCTATGCTGGCGGCCGGGGTTCAATCCTCGGTCCCGGCACAGATTTATCTGATTACCAAACCCTTCCTTCACCTCTGACAAGACATCTTGTGAATGTGGGGAATGCCAGGCCTCC
>CABFVX010005048.1:34725-50238 GCA_902151425.1 Timema shepardi
GCTTCCTCTACTATCTCATGTACTCCAACATCCTCATTACATGATCATACCATCTCAGTCTTGCTTCCTCTACTATCTCATGTGCTCCACCTCTTGCTCGGACAGTTTTATTCCTAATCCTGTTTCTCCTCGTGACAGCTACCATCCCAGGATCTAAATATCACATTAAACACGAGGACCTATCGAATGTATGTTAGTTTTGTTTGCAGAGAATTCAACAGTTCTACAAGTTTGCACGTTAAAGCTAGTTTGACACGGTCAGAGTACGTTTGGACCGAGTGCACTCGGACGAAGTATACTTGGACCGAGTTTAAAAGTTTGTTTCCTTGCTACGAATGCACTCAGACCAATTTTAACAATTCTGGCTGTAGTCAAAGCGAAGATCTTGTGCTTGAAGGAATTGGGACATCTTTAGTTTTATACTCTTACATTCAACAAAACTTCCCCTGTCTCATAGATCTCAACAATTTGAATTGCTTCTGATTCACTCTAATATCTTGATCTGTTACGTGTGCCTCCACTTTCCACCATATTTGAAACGCTACTCAGTCCAAGTAAGTTCGAAAAGTTGGTCTGTTAGTTTCATGACGACAAACTATTTTGCCCATGCAATGCACAACTTCTCACCTTCTAGCTTATTTGCGCTTAATTGTCCATCACCAATAGGGAGAGCTAATTTGACATCTATTTTATGTCTAAATCTACAAAACTTAGTTTATATTGCAAAGGAATTGTCAGAATCGAATCTAGTGGCAGAAATGTCTAAAGAACATCTCTCCGACTTAGCTATAGACAGCTTAGAAATTTTGTTAGCCACTCAACTCGTGGAGGACCCGCTTCGGTGTTTCGAATAGTCTAAAACGTCACTCTTGCAATAGACTGGACTTCCGACAACGAGGCTTGAATCTCTGTCAGGTGTTCTAATGGTGGTTTTTACTAAATAATGTTCTATTCTCCCTCCACTCAAATGTGGATGCACTAAATCTAAGTGTGTGGCCCAAATGAATACCAATACGCAATCAATAAAACAAACTGTATGGGAAACATCACTCCTGGAACTGTGTTTGTTGTTGCACTTAGGAAACATCACACGGAGCCATCAACATCTTTGGGGAGACGAGTCAATCAGAGTGGAGTGAAGAAGAGGAGGGAGCAGCGTCTGAGCCGCTATTGGCCGACAGGGAGTCGACGGGTTACACCACAGATGATCCAGCACTCGAGAACATCTCCATGCTCAATGAGACCGGGCTCACGGACGCTGAAGGCAAGACAGTTCTGCTTCTGAAAGTTTTGTCTTACGTTAAAAGGAAGTTGGGCGGGCCTAAGCGCATGACTATCGTTACTTGCCAAGAGAGCTCCCCTCGAACAATGAGTGCCTGAATGCTGTGTAAATACTACGTTGTTTATTTTTATCGTGGTCTAAAAGAGTATTTCTTGTTGTAGTGGTTCGTTTTCATTTGCGGGAGTTTACTATAAATCTACCGGTATTGATGTTTATGTGTAGTTTTTTTAGATTGTTATTTTATTTGATTTAAGAATATTATTTAACAGCATCTTAAGAACAGTGACAATTTCAGGTATTCAGGATCCCAACGAGAGTAATGTCTCTAAATCCTAATGTTCTTGTGCTTGCGCTACCTGAACAGGTGGATTAATGTCGCGAGAGGTACCTCTCTTGGTGCATATTCGGAGGGTTGTTTTAGTGGCACTTAGGTGACCTGGTGATCTAGGGGTAAGGTGTCAGACTTCTATGCTGGCGGCCGGGGTTCAATCCTCGGCCCCGGCAAAGATTTATCTGATTACCAAACCCTTCCTTCACCTCTGACAATACATCTTGTGAATGTGAGGAATGTCAGGCCTCCACCATGGTTCGGATTCCACGTTAAGCTGTAGGTCTTCCATTTCATCTCACAATCACCTCACCATTACACATTAGCGTAAGTGCGTATAACCCGAACGGGTAGTAAGACGCGGTGCTATTAATAATATTAATAATAATAATTTAGGGGCACTTAGTTTAGTCACAACCTCCATACCAACATAATGTAATACCGAGGGGTTGTTTCAGGAGCACTGAGTGATGTAAACTCTCTGTTCAATGACGGCTGCGCTGAGGGATGTGACCTTGACGATAACACCAGCCTCTCATCTCGAGCTTCTTCTCGTATCTTTGACTCGGACGCTGTCATGAGCCTCGACTCCTTGTCTGTGCTCTACGACTCCGAGTATGACAACTGCTATCGCACCGATGACGACCTGAACGCGGCAGCGGACGCGGTGGTGTGTCCCGACCTGGACAGGATTGACTACTTTGCCGCCGTCACGACCGATACCGATGTCAACCTGGCCAACATCCGCTCCATGTCTGAAAGCATCACTAGAAACTTTGGACAGCCCCCGCACAGTGAAACAGACCCGGACAGTGATGTGTAGACTGTTGTCTACCTGATCACTATCCGTTCCATGTCTGGGAGCATCACTAGAGACAGTGGGTAGTGGACAGTGACATTTAGAATTGTGTTTAACTGATCACTACCTACTCCATTTATGATACCATCACTACAATGTGTAGTGAACAGTGGTATGTAGATTCGTTTCTATCTTGTCACTATCTGCTTCATGTTTGAACAAACAATGAGTGGTGGACAGTGATGTGGTGGGTAGTCTTCGCACATCAGATTATGATAGAGAATGACAGTTTCTGCGACTTAGATATAGACAGTTTGACAGCTCAGATTACGATAGAGAATGACAGTTTCTGCGACTTAGATATGAACAGTTTGACAGCTCTGATTGTGGCAGATATGGGCAGTTTGACAGCTGTTTGTGGGAGATATGAACAGTTTGACAGCTCTGTTTGTGGCAGATATGGACAGTTTTCACAGCTCATATTGTGGAAGATATGAACAGTTTGACAGCTCTGATTGTGGCAGATATGAACAGTTTGACAGCTCTGATTGTGGCAGATATGAACAGTTTGACAGCTCTAATTGTGGCAGATATGGACAGTTTGACAGCTCAGATTACGATAGAGAATGACAGTTTCTGCGACTCAGATATGGACAGTTTGACAGCTCTGATTGTGGCAGATATGGGCAGTTTGACAGCTCTGATTGTGGCAGATATGGACAGTTTTCACAGCTCATATTGTGGAAGATATGGACAGTTTGACAGCTCTGTTTGTGGCAGATATGGGCAGTTTGACAGCTCTGTTTGTGAGAGAAATGGGCAGTTTTCACAGCTCATATTGTGGAAGATATGAACAGTTTTCACAACTCAGATTGTGGCAGATATGAACAGTTTTCACTTCTCTAATTGTGGAAGGTATGAACATTTTTCACAGCTCAGATTATGGCAGGTATGAACAGTTTTCACAGCTCAGATTATGGTAGGTATGAATATTTTCCACAGCTAATATTGTGGCAGATATNAACAGTTTTCACTTCTCTAATTGTGGAAGGTATGAACATTTTTCACAGCTCAGATTATGGCAGGTATGAACAGTTTTCACAGCTCAGATTATGGTAGGTATGAATATTTTCCACAGCTAATATTGTGGCAGATATGAACAGTTTTCACAACTCATTGTGGGGGATATGAACAGTTTTCATAGCTCATATTGCGGCAGATATGGACTTTTTCCACAACTCAGATTGTGGCAGATATGAACATTTTTCACAGCTCAGATTGTGGCAGATATGAACTTTTTCCACAGCTCATATTGTGGCAGATATGAACAGTTTTCACAACTCATATTGTGGCAGATATGAACAGTTTTCACTCCTATAATTATGTCAGAAGTGAAAAGTTTCCCCGAGCTGCTATGAAGTGAACAAGAGGAACTTAATTATATGTCGTAGAGATTGCCTGAGCCAACCCGCGGTCTTATACTTAGTTGCTAGTATCTAATTAAGAATGCAAATATTGCCAAGGACTGATTCATTCTCAACTATAAAATTACTAACTATAAATAATTTTTTAACTTGTTTTTGTGTTGTCTAGCGATGGTAGTGTAGGGTTGCGTTATATGAGGGTAGCCTCCCAAAAGAGACTTAGCTAGTTGTTAACATGTTCTACGAGTCACAAACAGGGTCATTTCGGCCTCAATCATAAATAATTATAAATTAACAAAAAATATCTGATATATTGTGGAGTTTAATCACAGATATTGTTGAATTGTTACCTCAACTAATAGCACATTTGGGTAAGTCAAGCTGAGCTAAATTTATTATATATTTAAGCTTGTTCTAAGCTTCAAAATTTCAAAAATGAATACATCTCGGATTCAGATTTGATGAAATTTAATTTTAATCTAAAAGTAAACATTTGAATTGTCTAATTTTTCAAAGAAATTGGCTCATAGATCAACTATTTGACCTGATAATATAAACTTGTTAATATCATAGTTTTTAAAAATATAATTATTTTTTAATTAGTTTGTTACCTTAATTTATAATTTGACACAACTAAAAATGTATGTAATTTTTTTTACTATTCAATTTGGATTTGCTAACATCCTATAATTATAATTGGTTTTGAACCACCAATAAGCAGTATTAAAGCTTTAAACAAATTTCACTTGAAAAATTGCAAAATAATGATTTCAAGGATATGGTGCTTGAATCCTTGAACGAATATCCTTAAGGATTTGAGGGCTTATCCTTAATTCTTACCATTTTCACTTTAAATACTTGTTATGGACTATTTTCACTTTGAAATATTTTATTCAAAATTGAAAATCTCTGATTCTCGCAGGCTTAAATATATTTAAATTTTATATTAATCACTGGGGATGTGCGAGAACAATTTTTTCAATTTGAGGCGAGAATATAAAAAGATATCGAGACACTAGAACAAAACAACATCCTTTGAAAGTACAAAAAAGTAAATATATAGTTTATAGAGTTCCTTTTTAACATTTGAGCCGGCGCTTTCTTTAGATTGTAAAAAATATATATATATATATCACCATTTATAATATAATTTTGTAGTGTAACAGAAGCTTATATTGTCAAAGTTTGATATTGAAAAACAATATTTATAACCAAAACATTTCTTAATGAAGGCTGTTTTTATCTTTAGGTTATTATGGTATTATTGGAAATAATAAATACCGGTTTGGTTTTTTAATTTATTAGGGCCATTATTTGCTTTTTTTATTTTTTTATTTCTAGAATTCTCGAGAATCATTTTTTAACTTTTGAGACAAGCTCAAGATTTTTTTTTCTCATTAATTTTCGAGATATTTTCAAGTCTCGCATGTCCCTACGAATTACCAGTACATGAGATGTTTTGTTTTTGCTTGGGTGATTTCAACACATCCAAATTACTATAAAATATCTCATCATTGCATTTCCTTTATATTTTTAATTTTAAACTCAAATTTAGTATTTATTTAATAAGTAAAATGGTTTGTCTTGCGCTGAAGATACCCTTACTCTTAGCTGATACCCCAAGTGTTTCAAATTGTGTTAGTATAGTTACAAGGGGCAGCTATTTCTACTAACTATACATCTATCTCTATCAGATATCATAGAATGTTCTTCTCTGAATGTTTTTTTTAATTGTACTTACTTCCTGTTCATGTTATCTACAAAATATGTACTAATTACACTAATAGGTTATGGATTGGATAGGTTGAATTTAAAGAAAGTGTACTCACATTTGTGTAGAGGGAGAGTGGAAAACCATCTCCAGCACACCTGACCAGTATTCGAACCCCAATCTCGCCGTCATTGGGAGTCTAGTCTATCACGAGAGTGACATTGAAGAGGTCACCTGAATGACCTGCTTGATTGCGAGGTAATATAACCTATACCTGCCGGTGTTTCTCCCCCCAGTGTCGACAACACGACGGCTTGATGATCGCTCCGAGTGTAGTGACTGGATCAGCCGGTTATAACAATTCCTAGTAGGTTATATTTTTCAAAGACATTTATGTTGTGACTCATCACACAGTAGGGCCCCTTTCAGACAAGCGGGTGTGAGCTAAAGGCCGATACAGGAATACTCTGTCTAAAACTGCGAGCGACGAAGGGAAATGTGTCGGTCTTTGCGGAACAATTTATTGAAGAAATTAGATTACAGCCAACATTGTTGGACATCAGCCGCTATGACTATACTGATCGAAGGAAGAAAAAAACTGTTGGAAATGTTAACTGTTTCTCTTCTGGAGCTAACATTCTAAAACATAATACATCTCGTCGAAAGATGATACCGACATACAGAAATCATTTAAAAAAATCTCGATTGTGTCTTCTCTAATTTTATGAAACGGTGTATAAAAACAGCCATTTTCCATCTTTGAAATTATTATAAGATGCACCCACATTTTTCTAATTAGTTTTTTCTCTTTTTAATCTTAGCTTAAAGCATTAAAATGATGCCTTCTTGTTGTGGTTCAAGCATTGTAGATCACTGTCAAGCTGTGTTTCCGTGCGAGCTCAAGCTCAACATATCAGCTCTTGTGAACCAGCTCACACACGCTTGTCTGAAAGAGACCTTGTACTGGAAAAATAAACATTGTGCACACAAAGTTGCTTTAAAATGTCTTAACTTGGTGCCCCTTTGGCCCAGAAATGGCTTTCTAGCAGGCCTGCGCCAAGGTTGACCGCAATGCGATGGCGGCTGGCCCTGTTGTTAACTCGATAGAGGCTACTATTACAGTTATTATTATTATTACTGTTACTAATACTTTGTTGTTAATGTGGTAGAAGTTATTGTCTATTTAGGTAAATTTGGTTTTGGTTATGAAGAGGGACTTTGCAGTCAAAAACAGTTAATGATTGAAGCTCCGAGACTAGATATTGTTTCCGGTGTACCCTGCTGGGAACAAACCAGAGCTCATAGGAGACAGGATAACAATTCAAACCATATATGTTCAAGCTATGCTCACTTAAAATAACAAACTTAACACTTTTATTTAGAAAACAATTTATAAACTTTTTTTTGGGAGAGGGGGGGGGGGAAATCACTCAAGATGGTTTCTCTTTGTCCTCTGAACGCCCACAAAGTGGTCTTATCTCGTGACACATGTATCCAAGGGCACCCTGTGTCATCTTGACTCTTTGTGCTACGGTTTTACTGGTTCATAATCAATGATTGGATTAAATACATTTTAATTGGTTTTGCAAAAAAAAATGTTAGCTTTGACTTGACTTCAGAAAAAAAAAATTGCGTTTGGCAACTACGAAGCTATGCCATTAAAAATATTGACAGTTAAAATACTCAATTTATGTTCAGGTTATGTGGAATAGAGCACTAGGCTAAATCATGGTTTAGATTAGGAGGGATAGCCAGCACCCTTACCTTGGTGATACTGGAGTAGAAATTGTTTAGAGAAAACACTAAAAAACACACAACACATTTTCAAGGACAAGCTTTCATTGTCACAGACAGCTTCATCAGTCTACTCACCTGACCTGATGAAGCTTTCATTGTCACAGACAGCTTCATCAGTCTACTCACCTGACCTGATGAAGCTGTCTGTGACAATGAAAGCTTGTCCTTGAAAATGTGTTTGTATGTTTTTTAGTGTTCTCTCTAAACAATTTCTCCTCTGGTATCACCAAGGTAAGGGTGCTGGCTATCCCTCTCAATTTATGTTCAATAATTGCCATTCTGAGCCTGTATGTAGTCTACAAATTTATGTTCACATGAAAAACTGAAGTAATATAACCAACCACATGTTGTGGTAATAACTTGATTTATCAGTTAAGGTGAAATATTACAAACGAATTATCAATATAACATATTTTTTTTAATTATTTTAGTGAAAAATTTATATGAATAACTTTTTTTTCAAGCTTTAAAAATGATTAACAAAAAACATTTGAACTTTGATTCAGCTTATTAATATTTTATATATTTGATTTGCGTTAGCTTTGAATTGGAAAAGGTGGACCTCGCATTCCCCTAAAAACTACATTTATTATGTTGGTAACAATAATTGTAATTTTTTATCATATTATTTTGAGTCATCCATATTGTCGTATTCTCCTCATATGATGGAGATGTGTGTGGTCCATTGGACCAGTCGAGAAGATCATTAGGATCGGGCCAATCGTTGCAATGTCATTGAGAATTGCTTAGTGGGGACCCATTGGGTTTTTTCTGTGTGTCTGGGAATTCAAGTTTAGTCTGAAAGAGCGTATCAGAAATCTTCTGAGCTAAGCTTGAATTCATAAATATACAATATTAAAAGATTGACTAGGTAAATAAAACTAAGATTCAGATTTAAGAAAATATATCTTTGAAATGACAACTGTTTAAAATATCTTACAATTAAAATACTTGGTTTTGTTTAACCTAATAATTTTAATAAAAATAAGTAATGACATTAATTTATCAATAAACTTCCCTCTTTGTTTGATTCTTGGTTCCATATCTACTCTTATTATAGTTTAGTTTACCTTACACAGCCCTATTAGAGGCTAGCTGACCTTGTACAGCCCAGTCGGAGGCTAGCTGACCTTGCACAGCCCAGTCAGAGGCTAGCTGACCTTGCACAGCCCAGTCGAAGGCTAGCTGACCTTGTACAGCCCAGTCGGAGGCTAGCTGACCTTGCACAGCCCAGTCGGAGGCTAGCTGACCTTGCACAGCCCAGACGGAGGCTAGCTGACCTTGTACAGCCCAGTCGGAGGCTAGCTGACCTTGCACAGCCCAGTCGGAGGCTAGCTGACCTTGCACAGCCAAGTCGGAGGCTAGCTGACCTTGTACAGCCCAGTCGGAGGCTAGCTGACCTTGCACAGCCCAGTCGGAGGCTATCTGACCTTGCACAGCCCAGTCGGAGGCTTGCCGACCTTGCACAGCCCAGGCGGAGGCTAGCCGACCTTGCACAGCCCAGTCAGAGGCTAGCCGACCTTGCACAGCCCTATTAGAGGCTAGCCGACCTTGCACAGCCCAGTCGGAGGCTAGCTCACCAGCTTGTTGTCAGGAAAACATTTGACTGCAAAGGTTCCCTCGGATCTAGGTTATGGCAGTCCCAATAAATGCAATGTGACATTTTAACGTTAAACAGGACCTTTGGGAGGTGTGTTTGGTCATTGGTAACATTATTACAAGGTTTTAATTGAGTTTGTATTTTAAACCAGTGTTTATAGTTGTATTATATTAATATCTGCATTTTAGTCCATATTTTGATTAGTAGTGGTCCTAGTTAAGACTATCTTGAGATTCACTATTGTTGAAATACGAGGCACTTGTGGCATCCCTGGTACAAAACAATACCACAAGTCTCCCATTAGAGCACATACCACACTAGTACGGTATTAATAAAAGTTATATGTGGGCTATCGCCACCATGAACCTACCTCTCTGTGATTTGTAAACAAAAATTAGTTTTAAACTTGTTTTCTTCTAGTGTTTAATGTCTCTTTTATTGAATGTTTTAATTTATTTATTTCGCTATTTAATTTTTGGATTTATAAGAATTTTTAAATGTATTTTTTATGTTAATTTATTCCAACTGTATCATGAAATGTTTACTTATAATGAATGAGTCATGAAGCTTTTAAAGGTAAATAAAAGGATTATGTTTACCATCAACATAAACTGAGATTAAAACTTCAAATCGACACCGAATTGTATTTTTTCGAGTACAGCACGGTCTCGCTAACCCGGACCTCAAGTTGCAAGGATGTTCGAATTATCAAAGGATTTGGACTATCAAGGGATGATTTAAAAAAAAAAAAAAAGACAACACATTTGATAATTTGCTGTAATAATATTATTTGTAAATCGATTATGTGTTTGATTATTGACTTTGAAACACAGGCCTTTGCTTTATATCCAACCCGCCTCGGTGGCGTAGTTGGCTAACGCGCTTGTCGGGTTGAGCTCGACTGCTGAGGACGGGGAGATCGAGGTTCAAATCTCGGTCGGGTGAACTGGGTGTGGTTTTTCCTAAATGGTTTTCCACTCTCCCTCCACGCAAATGCGGGTTCACTTCCTCTAATTCAACCTTCCCAATTCCTAATCCATTAGAGTAATTAGTACTTAAAGCGTATAACCCGAACGGGTAGTAAGACGCGGTTCTAAATATTATTATTATTATTTATATCCAAAATGGTAGACTCACAGAATATTTGGTAGCTAATTTTATTAATGTCTCAGCTTTCTCAAATCTGTCTAAAATCACACATTTCTTTTTTTATGGTTAACCTTTTATTTCGTTTGACAAAATTGTGAAGTAAATTCATGTAAACACACTAGGAATACAAAACATGAACAGCTGGTTGTTGTCGTGGCAAGATATAGGAAGCCAGTGTGACCTTGTGTGGTGTTGGAGAGAAACAATGCTGGATCTACAGGACGGCTTCAGTTGCTATAGAAAAGTTAACATAATTGTCCATCTCTTTGCTACTCTAAAAACAAAATTTCAATTAAAAAAAAATCATTGAAATAAAAGCCAGCCGCTGAAAAGTAGCCGAAAAATAAATATTAGTTCTTTAAGTTTTTTTTAGTGATATTACAGTCCATCAATGATATGTCTAGGCGACATGTGGGGCTATATTAGAAGACTTCTGTGTATGGCGTTGAGTCTATAGTTTACACAAGACAAGGGTCTGAGGTTGGAGGTGTCTGAAGGGGTTTTTATGTTGGGGGTGAGGGTATAGGGGCAATATCTATGTAACCCCCAGGCGGCAAAAAATATAAATCCGCCACTGGGAACAAAACTTGGGGAGGTATTCCTTTTCTTTATGTTATGTCGACACACCCAACCAGTTTGCTTTTTATAACCCACCTGATCTGTTTAATATTTTATAAATAGCCTGGATTGACTTGAACCCAGTATGAAGCGAACAAGGTAGAATGGATTAGATTTATAAGATACTTTTTTTCTTTCAATCACAATTTTTAATATAATTTTTTTTTATTTGCACAGACCAGTTTAAAAAATTCAATGACTTTTTTATTGTAAAAATAGTAAAAAAAATTGTGGGCCTAATTTGATATTGAATTAAAATATTATTGTGCAAAATCATGAAATCCTTGACGAAACTGAAAGCCAGGTGGCATCATTATCATATTCTTGGCAACACCGAAAGTCTGGTGGCATCATTATCATATTCTTGGCAACACCGAAAGTCTGGTGGCATTACTATAATAGTCTTGACAACACCGAAAGTCTGGTGGCATAATTATCATATTCTTGGCAACACCGAAAGTCTGGTGGCATCATTATAATAGTCTTGACAACACCGAAAGCCAGGTGGCATCATTATAATAGTCTTGACAACACCGAAAGCCAGGTGGCATCACTATAATAGTCTTGGCAACACCGAAAGTCTGGTGGCATAATTATCATATTCTTGGCAACACCGAAAGTCTGGTGGCATCATTATAATAGTCTTGGCAACACCGAAAGTCTGGTGGCATCATTATAATAGTCTTGGCAACACCGAAAGTCTGGTGGCATAATTATCATATTCTTGGCAACACCGAAAGTCTGGTGGCATAATTATCATATTCTTGGCAACACCGAAAGTCTAGTGGCATTACTATAATAGTCTTGACAACACCGAAAGTCTGGTGGCATAATTATCATATTCTTGGCAACACCGAAAGCCAGGTGGCATCACTATAATAGTCTTGGCAACACCGAAAGTCTGGTGGCATCACTATAATAGTCTTGGCAACACGGAAAGCCAGGTGGAATCACTATAATAGTCTTGTCAACACCGAAAGTCTGGTGGCATCACTATAATAGTCTTGGCAACACGGAAAGCCAGGTGGAATCACTATAATAGTCTTGGGGGCAGCACTGCAACTATGGTGGTCTCACAGAATAGAAGAGTTTGTGTTGAAGCTGTATTTTCCCCTTGTGTCACCCTGGAAGAGAACACAAGGTCGAGTTAATATTGTAAACTGCTGGTAACTCTGTTGTGACGGTATACAGACCTCTATCTCACCTTGACTAGCTTCTCGTAGGGGGAGTGACCAAGCATGTTCTCATAAATAGGCTCAGGAGACTGCGGGGGGGACGACAACTTGCCTGTAACAAACTCTGGCGTGAAATATCGTCTATATCACTAGACAGTAGTGATATATTGTTTGAATGAATGTTTCAAGATGTCCTTACCTGGATGAATGAACGCTGCATCTTGTAAGGCTTCCAGGAGACACTGGTAAATGTACTTGTACTGGAGCTGAAAATATTGGTTATAGTTCATATTACCTTGTGGGGGCACTAAGAGGCGTATCTGTGTAATGGATTGTCTAAAATCAATCAGACTCTTGCTAGAGTTTGTCTACAATCAATCAGACTCGTGCTAGAGTATTGTCTACAATCAATCAGACTCGTGCTAGAGTCTGTCTACAATCAATCAGACTCGTGCTAGAGTTCGTCTACAATCAATCAGACTTGTGCTATAGTCTGTCTACAATCAATCAGACTTGTGCTATAGTCTGTCTACAAACAATCAGACTCGTGCTAGAGTTTGTCTACAATCAATCAGACTTGTGCTATAGTCTGTCTACAATCAATCAGACTCGTGCTAGAGTTTGTCTACAATCAATCAGACACGTGCTAGAGTCTGTCTACAATCAATCAGACTCATAATAGATGTCCATCTATTATGTTTACCTCTTTTGTTAGCTTACGTTTGGCCAATCAGAAACGAATATAGGTGTACTATTGTATTCAAACTAAACAAAAAGTAATTCGGTTTAAGATATTTTATGGAAATATACAGAGAAAGATTTTGGACATTAATTATTGTAAAAGCATTAATAATTATCTAACCATTTTATATTTAATTCAATTATGTTAAATATGATTGATGATGCATTGGTTAAAATGACATTTCATTGTAGACAGCCCTAGTTTAACTGACGTTGCCTACCTGGAAAATCAAGATACAGTTTTTCATTTCCATGTATTTGCATTCTATTCAGAGAGTTTTAAAGATATAATATAGAAACAAAATTCATACATTCTTAAATGAATTAAAAAATAGTTTTAAATTACCACAAAATTACATTATTTTTTTGATCTCAAGTTTCTTGTAAATCTATTTTTGTCTCCCATGTCGTTTAGAATCCGGCTATATGGTTTAGCCGTGAAAATGTCCGGTAGAAATCTTCCTGCCAGGATGTAGATTAAAAAAGTTTGTGGAAGCATTTGACTATCCAGATTAGAAAATGAGGCAAAATATTATTTGGAAATGAAAGTCAAAGTAGAGTGACTGGAAGAGGGTAGCTGCTATCAGAAGAGAAACAAGATGACCCCGCGGGGTCATTCCCCCTCTTTCTATTTTGTACATTGACACATAAGTGTGATGGGGCTTATAGTGTGCATGCGTGCATCAAGTTTAGATGTAACCCGGTTCGCAAAATAACTCGAGTTCCCCAAGTAGGCAATGTCGCTAAGCAGTAAAGAAATACAACGTTTACGGACGGGTGTGACTAATTGTAGACCGGCCATATTTAGATTAGTGTTGTTGGTACCTCTGTTTGTACCATGTTGGTCCTTTGCTGTCGCAGTTGGTACACTGTGTTAAAGATGTCTATCTTTTTGTTTTCCTTGATATGCTGCAGGAGTATGTCGAGGGCTATCAGCGTCCCTGTCCTTCCAACGCCTGCACTAGGTCAACACAAATAACATAAAGCCTGGAAAACTAAACTAGGGCCTTGGTTATCAGCAAGCCTGGAATTTTGATGAGCTAAAAATAATAACAAAAACTCATAATGAATGCACACGACTAATTAAAAAAAAAATAGGCAGTTTACCAAGATAAACAAACATTTATAGATCTAATGACAAGCCTTTACCAACTAAACTTACAAACCAGACAACCAAACATGATACAAAGTTCATGGCCTACATTATCTTCTCATTCAGACAACTGTGCTACAAAGTTCATGGCCTACATTATCTTCTCATTCAGACAACTGTGATACAAAGTTCATGGCCTACATTATCTTCTCATTCAGACAAACTGTAATACAAAGTTCATGGCCTACATTATCTTCTTATTCAGACAACTGTGATACAAAGTTCATGACCTACACTATCTTCTCATTCAGACAACTGTGATACAAAGTTCATGGCCTGCATTATCTTCTCATTCAGACATATGTGTGGTGGTGTAAATATTTATGTGTGAGTAACTAACTATCTATGCATTTTGTAAAATATTGATAGTATTTAAAAATATTCTTATCCAACACATATGCCTAAAAATTCCAAAATTTATACAAATCAAGAAAATATTAGCTTAAATTCCAAAATAACAAAAAATTATCTATATAACATACATTTCAATAAGGGGATGAACAAAAAAAACCTGAACCGGAAGTAAGACACGTGATTAAAAGCACGTATTTTAGCCTCGTACTTGATAATATCAGAGGGGAACAGAGTTGGGGGTGTGGTTCTGCCCCTTACACCAGGAGTGTGTTACCTGCAGTGCACCACAGTGAGCCCTGCGTCGTCCTCTATGTGCTGCCTCATGGTGGAACAGAACTGAAGCATAAAGTGAGTATTCTCTGGACAACCAAAGTCCGGCCACTCTTGGAAGTGAAGATGTTTCACGGACTTCTTTCGGCCATTCTGGAGCAAACGTCACAGCTCTTGTAATGTACCTGATTTGCCCCTAAAGAATATGTGAGAGCATTGACAATAATCTCGTCCTAATTTTATAAACGTATTTTATTTTATTTAAATAATACAACCTATTACGTGACGCTTAAAGCCCTTCTTCTTCCAAGAAGGCACAAAAGCCACTCTAAATGACGTCAGAGTGCACCAGTAGAGTCAGTATGACAATTTAAAAGTCTTTAAAATAATAACTTCCTCTTCTAGAAAGATCGATACGGTATGCATTTTTAAAAAGTAATTTGGGCCAGCTTCCGTGAGCAATGGATATATACGAAGGATGGTGCAATTGAAGGGCAGTGGGCACTAGGAGTCCAGTCCTTGATGTACTCGGACTGCAACTCCTGTCCGCGATTCCTACGATCGTGTTATCAGCCGCCTCTCTAAATTGTTACGCTAAACGACATCAGTTTTCCGACCATTACAAATAGTGATTATTGAATAAATAAATAGGATCAAACGTTACAATTGTGTAATTATTCAGTAAACTCTTCAATTGGCGCTCGATCACGGGGCTATAAATACCAATAATATCGTCAAAATACCGTACCGCTTTAATTACTGCTAGACCATGGGGTAATTATCAGCTAATTAAACGGTAATCTCTTCAATTGGCGTCCAACAGTGGAGCCCATAAAACCAGAACTTTTTAATTGGCGCTCGATCACGGGGCTATAAATACCAATTATATCGTCAAAATACCGTACCGATTTAATTAGTGCTCGACCACTGGGCAATTATCATCTAATTAAACGGTAATCTCTTCAATTGGCGTCCAACAGTGGAGCCCATAAAACCAAAACTTTTTACTCTGGTGGAAAACATCAACTCGAGTGTGTTGTTTGATAGACCAAGCACATGTGCTTGCTTATCTGTCTTTGTAGGTTCAGTCATATATTCTTACCTTTAAAATG
>CABFVX010005049.1:0-38652 GCA_902151425.1 Timema shepardi
GTGGAGGCCTGGCACTCCCCACATTCACAAGATGTCTTGTCAGAGGTGAAAGAAGGGTTTGGTAATCAGATAAATCTGTGCCGGGAACGAGGATTGAACCCCGGACTCCCAGCACAGAAGTCCGACACCTTACCCCTAGACCACCAGGTCATCAAGGAGATGAAGACGGACAAAGTTTTTTTGGTGTGTTTTAAACTCATTTTATATTAAAACACAATATTTTATAATACCATAATAATACAAATTGATTCGTCCATGTGATAATGATGTTACTCGGAATAAAATATTCACTGCAGCAATGAAAATTTAATTAATGTACAGTATATGAATAATATTGATGTGATAGTATCATTTTAATTTTTATTGTTAGAGACTAAATATTGACTACTCAAAAAATTAATAAAAAGATTTTCCCCTAATTTCAAGTTCTCAAAATAGGTATCGCCTTACTTTTGAGTCTTATATTCGGGTAAATATGGTAACTAGGCCAATAAAAACAGAATAAATTACAGCCAAACTTTTCCATGTGCTTACACTTTATATGTACCACCATTAGTTAAACATGGCTGCTACCTCAAAGCACAATTAAAAATGATGCCAACACTGAGAAAACAAATATATCTCTGCATGTCAGCTTGAAATTTATTTATAAATAGAAAGATGCATGAATGATAAATCTCACCCTTCAAGATCAATCTCACCCATTCCACGGTACTACCTGCTTGGCTGAAGTACTAATTACTCAAATGGGTTAGGAATTGGGAAGGTTGAATTTAGATGAAGTGAACCCGCATTTATGTGGAGGGAGAGTAGAAAACCATTTAGGAAAACCACCTCCAGTTCACCCGACCAAGCGTCAAACCTCGAACTCCACGTCCTCGGCAGTCTAGCTCAACACAAAAAAAGCGAGTTAGCAGACTACACCACTAAGGCGGGTCTCTTCGCTGTTATTACAAATCCTCTTTCCATTTCAAGCTCCTCCATTGCTTTTCAAACTTAATTATTTCTCTCCACACTATCTCATGCATTCTCCACATCCAAAGATACCATTAACAAGGTCATCCCAAACTCTTTAATTTCTTTCCATCAGTTGTTGTATAGTGAAGATCAAGTCTTTCCATGTTCCCTGAATAAATGCTGTTCCTTTCTACACCTTTCTTTCATTTTCTTATTCTTTTTTCCAGTATCTTCTCACATATTTTGTACAGTGACCAGTGACACATCAGCATTATTTTATATAATGTATAATTATTAATTGAATTAATTTATCATATATGTATAATTCATACACTTCTTCCAGTCTCTTTTCTTAAAAATCAATATTATAAGTCCCATCTTTAAGTCTTCCGGTACTTTATTTTCTTTCCATATCACTCTCAGCACTCTATATACCATTGTATTCTTGCTTCTCATGTAGATCTTATCATTCCCATGGTTAGTCTTCTAAACCTGGTGTTTTTCTCAGTTTCATCCTTCACCTTTTCCTATGTGGGACCCACTCCCTCCCCTTTTGCTAATTCTTCATACTCATCTGATTCACTCTCATCCCTTTTCTTTTCCAGGTTGAACATCTCAAAGTATCCCTTATTCTTCTCCTCTTGTCATTTTTATCCTCTCCTGTTTCTTACCTGTCTCTATAACACCACCTTACTTCCTTCACCATCCCTTTCCAACATCTCTGTCTATGTTTTCATCCAATCAACACTTGATATCACCTTAACATCCATAGTCTGTCTGTTCATTTCCTTGTTCATAAGAAAGTAATCTTTTACACATATTTGTTCCTCATTCCAACTGTATCTATTAATTTTATGTAATATTGCGTTTGCATAACTTTCTCAGAATATAGTTCAAGTGTTAGGCGGCCAAATTTGGAAAATTAAGAAGGGTTGCAGGAAATGACAGACCAGCTGGTGAATACAGGGAGAACATAAGGCATGAAGATCAACATTGAGACGTCAAAAGTGATGGGAATTTCAAAAAATGAAGAGCTGCTGAAAATGTATATTGGAAACCAAGAGTTGGAAAGCTTAGAGTAATTAAAGTACTAGGGAAATATGCTGACAAAGGATGGCTACTCTCCCAAGGAAATTGGGCCATGACCAAGGAAGCTTTCAACAAGAAAAGGTTAATGCTGACCAGCAGGTTGAGTTTGGAATTGAGGAAGAATCTGATAAAATGTTACATTTGGAGCATTGCGCTGTGTTTAGCAGAAACTGGGACTCTTAGAAAGATGGAAAATAAATACTTGGAGAGCTTTGAAATGTGTTGCTGGAAAAAGACTTGAGAATATCAGGTGGACAGACACGGTGACAATTGAAGTGCTCTGAAGAGTGGGTAAGAGGAGAAAGATTTTGGATGTGATTCTTCGGTACAAAGAAAACTGAATCGGACACATCCTTAGGAGGGTCTTCTGCATGATGTCATGAGTTAGGGATAAGAAAGGTTGAAATTAGAAGTGTACCCACATTTCTGTGAAGGGAGAGTGGAAAACAATACCTGGCCAGGATTAGAAGATCTCCCTATCATCAGTAGTCTAGTCTAATAAGAGAGTGACACCTTAGACTCTGCGGCCACCGAAGCATGTCACATTAATGGTTTAGTTAACTGATAAAGGGAATGGACATGTAAGACAAACAGATAATAATAATAATAATTTTAATTCAATTTTTAGTGAAATTAGGTTTTACAAGTTATATTAAATTAACATGAAAGACATAAATGTGTAATATAATATATATGCACAATATTTGATTGATATTTGAAAGAAATTGGTAGTATTAATCACAAATTATGATACTTTATAGTTATGAATATCTTGAAATTATAACAAACATCTAAAAATTCAGTACATATTAAAAGTAGACATTTGAGTCAAAGATTTACTTAAACCTAAGTTTTTAAAAACAAAGGTTGATGTGATCATGCATACCATCTCCTATTTCTATATTATTTAGAGAATTGGCAGACCAAGTTATTAAATTTGAAAGAATATAAAAATTGAATTTCTTTCTCATCTGTATTTCCTTGTTCCTCGATTACTGCTGCAAGTGCTGCAACATTATTTATATGACATGTTTCGATGTTACGATGGCATTATCCCCAGATCTAATGAAAAAGAAGAAACACCAAATTAAATAATGATTAAAACACATTAGTGTCATACTTTTGTTCATTGGATTAGGTTGATGTCCTGACTGTTTACTGTGACTACTAGATTTTCTGAACATATGAGTGGTTTCAAATATGATAGGAATAAATAAAAAAATTCTGAACACCTTAAACAGTCAGGACATCAAAATGCGAGGTTTGTAAGACTCAAAAGAGGGGATTAGCTGATGTCTGGTAGCATTGTGGCAAGTTTAGGTGGCTCTTTAGATATTAGAGGGATGTTTTGGAGCCTATTACACACACTTTTGAACTATCATAGTGAATTGGTATTATTATTTTACATTTAAAAAGTGTATAACTATTTAAGAAGAAAAGTAGAATTAAATGATAATAAAACTTTTCAAAAATAGCATAATTTTGCGTGCATTAAAATCCTACCATTGCATACAATTTTCTGCAAAAAATTATAATCTCAATGGTTTAATCTATTACTAACCTTGTGTGTTGGCTACAGGTATGATACAGTGAAAGGCTCTGATTGGCTTGGAGACCAGGATGCTATCCACTACATGACTCGAGAGGCACCCAAAGCCGTCATCGAACTAGAGAATTATGGTAGGTCTAGATTAACCTCAACACCCACTCTTTAAGACAACGTGTGAGACACGGGGGACCATCTAGTTGGTTTTCCATCCTGCCTTCAGTCAACGGATTGTTACATTTCCTCATGTTTACTAGAGTTGGCTTGGATTTCACTCTTTTTCAAAACCTAATTAAATCTTGATTCAAAATATTTATTTTACCTACTTATCTAAAATTCAGATTGGAATTTGATTTGTGAGAAAAAATTATTCACACTTGTAAATAGTTATGTTTTAGTCTTTCTTCTTCGCACTTCAAAAAACAGAGTTTCTTAATTAGTACATACATTTATTAAATTGAATTTGTAGTTAATAGCGTTTGCCATTTTCCAGGTATGCCATTCAGCCGCACGCAGGATGGCAAGATCTACCAGCGAGCGTTTGGTGGGCAGTCACTCAAATTTGGGAAGGGTGGGCAAGCTCATCGTTGCTGCTGCGTGGCCGATCGTACGGGTCACTCTCTCCTACACACCTTATATGGGCAGTCGCTGCGCTATGATTGCAACTACTTTGTGGAATACTTTGCCTTAGACCTACTTATGGAGGATGGGGAGTGTCGAGGAGTCATTGCTTTGTGTCTAGAAGATGGCACCATTCATAGGTTCCATGCCAAAAACACGGTTAGACCTAAATTGATGCTTTTTGCTCAATGGGGTTTTACGACTTAGTTCATTTGGTAGTCTCTTTTTTTGAGGTATTTGTCTCTTGTTTCCTTTAGTAATGGAACTCATGTGAACCCAGGTGAAGTGTAAGACTAGTATTCTACATCCTTGGAAGGCCTTTTAAGTCACCATTGAAGTCTCGATCTTCCCTGGGAAGTGGCAGACTTAAAATTCAGATATTTATAAGCTTCACTTACTTCACTTAAAATAGTGTTACAGCTACAATGATATGGAAAAAAATAGAAGTGAATTGAATCTTCAAATTCCTTGAATTGTTAAGAATATTCAAAATTGAGTATTTGAAGATTCTAGCTAAATGATAAAATATTTTCATTAAAAAAAAGTTGAATCGGATTTTTATAAAAGTTATTAATTATAGTGCATACAAGTGGTTTGATATAGGAAAAACCTATCATAACCCAGAACATTAATTTTGAAGTTAGAAAAAATATACTTAATATAATATTTTTACTCAGTAAAATAATAAAAAAATTGGTTTATTTTGTGAATGATTCATATATTCTTTTTGGATTTGTATCGCTCACCCCCCTACTGAGAGAATATCTTATTTATTAATGACTCCATATAATGTGAAGTGTAGAGAAGTGCAGTACAGGACATACTTCATACCCAAAATTACATATGCTGCAGAAACCCGGACCTTGTACAAAGAGAGACAAAGAAGTTTGAAGCCATAGGAATGAAGTTTTTAGAAGCATATTAGGTGTCCCCAGGAGAAATAGGATTAGAAATGAAGATGTTCAGGCCAGAGTTGGGCTACAGGTCTACATGAGATAGGGGAAGAAAAGGTGAAATGGTATGGACACATTATGAGGATGGAAAAGGAAAGGATCCAAAGGAGAATGATGAGTTGATGTTTGGGGGGGGAGGGGGGAGGGGGGGGCGGGTAGACCGCAGTGGAGACCAAGCAAGAGAAGAGAGGAGCAATTTACAGCAAGTGTGCGAATGAGAGGAAAAAATGGATCAAAATAAGGGAGAATAGAGGAGAGACAGAGGAAAAAAGAAGGCATTTTACTAAACTGACCCTGCCACAGGCTGGAAACTTAATGATGATTTCACTGCCAACTATGAATTCTGGCTCGACTCTACAGTTATTTCCACCCTTCATTCTCAACGGACAGTAATATCAGGGGTGGTTCCTTTGACTCCCTTCGTTTCTGAAGAATATTTGAGATCCATGAGTTTAAGTAAAACTTAAATTTTAGCTCTAAACTCAATTGCTTATTCCACATTTTATTTTGGAATTTGTTTGAGCTATTATTTGTATGCTTGTTGGTGGTTTAGCTTGACAAAATAATTATTGGACAAACTTCACAACCATAAATTTACCACTAATAATAACTTAAATACAAAGAAAGTTGGTTTATTTATTATTTATATCAACCTAAAAATTAGTGTGTACAAAATAAGTATCGACAAAAATATCTTGCATGTGGTCAATTTAAACTTCTGTGACTATCGTGTTTTCTAAAAGTCATGATATTTGATATTATATTTGAAAGACGTTATGGGAAAGGTGGATAAAAACACATAAAAGGAACAAGCATAATATGGTTTTTACAATGCAAAGAACACATTTCATACTCTACATTGCTGCCATTTAATAATGCAGTAATGACTGTCTCTTGAAGAAAATCGATCGTTATTGCCCAATCTCCTGACCTAGGTTTTTCGATTCCATTCTATCAGAACTCATCTGGAGGGAGTGTGAAATGTGCAACACAACTTCCTTGAAGAGGAACTTAAAAAAAGGGCAAAAAATGAATAGTAACATTTAAAAGAAATAGTCTAAATGACAAATATTTTATCTTAGGGATTCTTTGTTAAAATTAGAGAGGGGATGATACCAGTTTTTCGATTCCGATTCTCGATCTCATTTCTTAAATTTTTATCTCAATTCTTCGATACTCGATTATTACTGAAATAGGCCTGAAATGAAGTAGGAACTGCCATATTGGCTTATGTTAAAGGAAAGTTAGAAACCAATATGACTGCCTTGATAGGCAAACCTTTTCTACCAATTTGATTTTATTCTGGAAATTACGGTAAACGCTTGTCTATTAAATATTAGACTTTTAAAAAATGTTTGCCTTTACAAATTAGTCATGATTTTAATTTTGGCTTTATAATTTTGAAATAAACCTTACCTAAATTATTATTACTATTATTATTAAATTTGTGACAGTAAATTTACAAAGCAATCGTAATATATCCAACACAGAGTTGGTATCTGTTATAATGAAGGTTTATTTATGTTTTTTCTTAAATACATTATGCCACCACGGTAAATATGTTTACATATTAAAACAAAACATCTGTTTTTAGGTTTTCAAATTTTATCAATGCTTTTACAAGTTTTTCTATACAAATCTATAGAATAATTAATGAAATAATGCGCTAAAAGGACCCTTAATATTTGATATTCTTTAATCTCATAATAAAGAATTCACAATCATTTGCACGTATCTAAATAACTTTTTCATTGGGACCCTAGCACATTTTAGAGAGAGTAAGTTTCATTTAAACTGACTACATTTTTCTAGTAGTTAAGTTTATGATAGCTTTGATAAACATTTGGGTTTAAATCTATGCACAACATATAAAGGCAACTATACTAATTTTTAAATAAAAACAAACAAATTTTGTTCAATAAAAAGCCGGAGATGAACCCACCGTTACTGGAAGTTCTTAGAGAAGAGGAAATAAGGAGGGTTGGTTTGAAGACCCATAGCTACAAAATCTAAAAAGATACATATATATATATATATATGTATCCTTTTATATTTTGTATATATATATATATATATATATCATTATATATTCGCATCCAATGTCCTTTTCCTGTGTTTGTCCTTTATGTTATACCTTTCACATGTTCTTTTCTATGTGTTCTATCATTCTTTACCATTTTCCTTTTTCTCCCCTTTTGTGTTTTTTTAGTTTCCTCTTTTAAGAAGTATCGTTGCGCATTTCACACTCCTCCCTGATGAGCTCCAATAGAATAAAACCTGGGTCGGGGGATGTGGTGGTGACAATCAATTTTCTTTAAGAGGCATTGGCAGCAGTGTAAAGTGTGAACTGTGTTGTTCTTTTCATTGTAAAGGCCATATTGTGTTCGTCCCCCTTTTATATGTTTCTATCCACCTTTCCTATACCTTCTTCCAAATATAATACAATTACCTCATAAAGGGAAAAGAGGTTTTCTTTATAGAGTTATATCAGAGTTATAAAAAGATACACTGTGAGCATAAATTATTAATAATTATATAATCATTTACAATATTAATAGCCCACCATTTCTTCTTTCCTACTACTTTTGGATTTATGAATGTTATTGTTTCTGGTAGGTATTGGCGACAGGAGGGTATGGCCGTGCCTACTTCTCATGCACCTCTGCACACACCTGTACTGGTGATGGTACAGCTATGGTGACACGCGCAGGTCTCCCTAACGAGGATTTGGAGTTTGTCCAGTTTCATCCGACGGGCATCTATGGAGCGGGCTGCCTTATTACAGAGGGGTGCCGTGGAGAAGGAGGCTACCTCATCAACAGCGAGGGGGAGAGATTCATGGAGCGCTATGCTCCGGTTGCCAAGGATTTAGCCTCCAGGGATGTTGTGTCTCGCTCTATGACTATTGAAATTAGAGAGGGAAGGTAACGGAGCACCTTTAAACTACTTTAAGCAATTGCGAATCCATCATTTTCAATTTCTAATTGAATCCGAATCGTGGTTAACTTACTCAAATCAAATTTGGTGCTTACAAATTCTAGTAGAGTCCGAATAAAATCTAGTGCATAAAATAATTCTTTGATTATAATTCGAATTGAATCTTATGCCAAATTTATTTTATCAAATCAAATCCTAAAACAACATATCTAATATTTTATTTTAAAAATAGGTTCAGATATGAAGCAATTTGTTTTAGGCTTATTATATTGTTTCATATCGAATCTGTGTTTAATATTTTACTATGCTATGTTTCAGAATCAAATACAATAATAAAATATTTAAAAAATGTTAATAAACATTTTAGGCACATTTTAGGTTTATTAAAAAATTTATGTAATAAATAGTACTTATATAAAAAAATTGAAAAATCAAATAAAGATCACACCATGTTTTTACTCATAGTACAAGATATTCTCTGTCACAAACAATAATTGTCTTCCACGTGATTCTTTTATAATCTTGACACAAGCTAATATCTCTCGTCACTTTACCACACAACTGGTTCCTGTTTTTATTATATTAATCTGTTAAGTAAGTATGAGTATATTCGAATTTGAGCTATACCCATTGAATCTGAATATAAGATTTATTTCAAAATGTTGATCCAAATCTAAGATTCAAATTTGGGTTTGAAATTTTGAAGGCTCGCACAGGCTAAACTACTTGATTCAATAAAAATAATAGCAAATGCTTTTAGACTAGTTTGACCTTTTCTAACTCCGTCAATTGTGTATTATACTGGTGGTTGTTAATAGAGGCTGTGGTCCAGAGAAGGATCATGTATACCTCCAGCTTCACCACCTCCCACCTGAGCAGTTGGCCACTAGGCTCCCAGGCATTTCTGAGACCGCCATGATTTTTGCTGGGGTGGACGTGACTCGGGAGCCCATCCCTGTACTACCCACAGTGCACTACAACATGGGTGGTATCCCCACCAACTACAAGGGCCAAGTACTCACTGTGCAGGGAGGACAAGACAAGGTAACTGAGCATTAAATTAGAAAAAATTAAAGTTTTATGATGAATCTGTTAATAAAAATTTATATCTTTTTACAGATATGCCATTAAGTGAAAATTAAAAATATGCAAATCAAGGAAAATCCAAAGTATGCAAAATTAAGTTAAAATTCAAAATTAACACTGTCAAAGAAAATTCAAAATTTACTTAGTCAAGGAAATTTCAAAGTTGGTTTAGTTTATAAAACTTATCAAACTTGAGAAAATTGACTATTTTAACTATTTAGAAAAACTTTTGTTCTCTAAATCAAATCCAGTCATATGTTGTCAAGAGTCTTGTAATTGCTCAGAGAAGCATGTAGTGACCACTACACATTGTTCAGGTGGTATCTGGCCTCTATGCATGCGGTGAGGCAGCCTGCTCATCAGTCCATGGTGCCAACAGACTAGGGGCCAACTCCTTGTTGGACCTGGTGGTGTTTGGTCGTGCCTGCGCTAAGACCATAGCTGAGGAGGACAAGCCAGGGGACAAGATTGGCCCGCTCAAACCAGTCAGTATTCTCTTCAATACATTCATATCTCTTGCCTACTCTTCCCTGCTTCTTAACAATAATTTCTAGATAAGTTTTCCATAAATTAAATTAAATCAATTCAATTCTTTTTGAAATTAACTTAGAGTATTCTTAAAAATTTGAGGGACTTAAAGAATAAACACCTGTCCCTACAAATAACCTTACTAATTACTATATATTTTTATTAATTTTAAGAGCTTAGTTTGTCAAGGTAACCCACTCTGAACTATGAATATTTCGCCTAGCACAGTTCAATTTTTATATGCTAATGGTGATTTAAACCCTCATTGGTGGTAGCCATAGAACTGTTATTGTAATAGTGTGTTGTGTGTGCCTTAGAGCGCTGGTGAGGCGTCAGTAGCCAACTTGGACTGGGTTCGTCATGCTAAAGGAAATATCTCTACTGCAGCCTTGAGGCTCAACCTACAAAAAGCAATGCAGACCCATGCCGCAGTGTTTCGAACTGAAGACACACTCCAGGAGGGCTGCAAGAAGACTGAAGAAATCTACAAGCAGATGTCAGATCTCAAGGTCAGACCTTAGAAGGAGCTTTATCTGTGGGCTACCTAGAACTTTATATGGGGGCTATCTAGAGATTTACATGGTGGCTACTAGTGTTTTTATATGACGGCTATCTAGAGATTTACATGAGAGCTACTTGGAAGATATTTTGTGGCTACTAAAGCTTTAGATGAAGGATACATACATTACATTATTCTAGAAGTTATTCATATTGTGGTACTTTTTTAAGCATGGCTCATCACAATATTGACAGCAGTAAATTGTCTGCTTTCTAATTTTGTGGGAGGTACACTTTTTCTTAAGATTAAAACATTGAAGGGGTTGATTTTTTAACAGTACCTTATAAAATGATCAATCCAATAAAACACTTGATCTCTCCAGCATTTGTCTCCTCCCTCTCATGGTCTCTTTTTTGACATTTCAACTTCCCTTTATCTTGTTTGATAGGAATGGTCTGATTAGCTTACAAGCTTGATTGCCAAATGAAAAATGCCAATTCTGTAAATAAATATTCAAACAATTTTATAGGATCTGGATTTCTACTGAAATTTGCGTTGTACTTTTTTCCAAAGGGAAATCTGTTCCTACGTGAATCCAAATGGCTTCCATTCACCACTGTTTTGATCTCGTTCTTATAATTGTTTTCTTTTGATATACTTACTGGTGGAGTTTCTTACCAGACGATAGTTGTCACTTTCCTCAGTTTCAGAAACCTTCCAAATATAAAACTCTTGGATTGCTTTTGTTTTTAACAGCACTGGTAGAGGCCATATTGAAGAACACATGTTTAAATATTTACAAACCATGGTCTAAATTGAAACAGGTTTGCTCATTATATAATATTTATAGGTAAAAATAGTTCAAAATACTACCAACAGATGATGGTAAATGTTAAAAAAGTGTGAAGCTTAAAAGCAGTTGATGCAACAAGAAAATTGACATTTGAAATAGCTTGACGCTTAAAAGTGGTTCACACACGAGGTTAACACCCCCCTCTCGCCCAACCTTCTCCCTTTCACCTTAAAACTCCCCTTCTTCTTGTGGATGTCTTGCTCACTTCTCTCATGTATTTCTCATGTACACACCTTTATTCTTGAACTACAGTTCAGCACAAAGTATATTCCATTCACATTTGGAATAATGGTGACTGACAGCAGAAGTTTTTCTTATTCCAATCATTGGTTGAAAGTCACTATTTTTTTTTACATCCATTTCTGTTTCTGGCCTGTGGCCTTTTACTCAAACCATATATTTTACACTCTCGGCTTGCTAGCTAGGCCTGTTGTAGCTTCATATGCCTTATCATCTTAACTTAAAACTAGGACAGGCACAACATGCAGTCCTCAGCCATTAAGGATGTTACAAAAATTGGACTGTTGGCTCCAAATAACAGATTCTGGCTGTGTTATGATTTCAATTTCTTTAATATCTTTTAATTCGATCAAATTGATGTTTTAATTAAAGGAATTAGATAAGTAGGTATACAATTTTGAGTAGCGGATATGTTGTAATTGTTATATAATGACTTGCTATAGATGATCTTGTAAAGATTACAATATGACCGCCTTACTACTCTATAAAATATTTAATATTTATTATTATATTTAAAAATTACATTTTTATATAGCTCTTTGTAATGATTTATTTTATTTTAATCTTACTGTTTAAAATTTTTAAATGTATTTCAAATGTATGGTGAATAATTTCAAAGCCGTTAGATACTTAGCACACTTTTGTGGGCAATAGCTGTTTACCTTGGCTATTCTTTAGTGAATTCTTACAGGAATTTAATGTACTGTCTCCTTCTTCCCCTTCAGCCCCTTCGGCCTGAATACTCCAAATTAATTCTCATTCTCTCAACAATCCCTTCTCCTTACCCAAAAGCAGCAACAAATAATCTCTCTTGGTCAGTCCAGTGACATCTTGGAATAGGGAATGGGGAGTGGAGGGCATGTTATTAGGAACATGTCGTTGCCTAAATTGCGTTTCTGTAAAATGTTTTCTTCTTTTCACAGGTCTTTGGTAGAAGGTTTCTTTTAAGTATATTTCCCAATAGTTAATACATAATAATTGAGATCAATCAGTGTAAATAATCATAGCATGAACAATTACTTTAAACATCGGTTATACTTAATTGGTACACCTTAAAAGATATAAAACACAAAACAACTATTAGAGCTTGGTATTCAGCCTTTGTATTCAGTGGGTTGAATTTAATATTCAACCATTCACTATTTAAAATTTTGAATAATTACACACCTTTACTGATGTATAATTCAATATATCATTGGCCCTACCACATTTTTAAGGTGGGTAGTTTTCTCCTAGCAACAGAACAAAGAACAATGCTGTCTGCCAAGAGCTTAACAGTGTTTATATAATATAAAAGTTCTTAAAAACAAATCTTATGAATTTTCGTAATCCCAACCTTTAGAAACCTGGTCATTTATTGTATCTTAACCTCTTAGTTCATGTGATATGTCTGTTTGTCTGCTCAGTTGTCTGACCACAGTATGGTTTGGAACTCGGACCTGGTGGAGACCTTGGAGCTGCAGAACCTGATGCTCAATGCTCGGCAGACCATTGTTGGAGCAGAGAACAGAAAGGAGTCAAGAGGAGCCCACGCTCGGGAGGACTACAAGGTCAGGGTGCAGCACAAAATGGGCTTGGTGCGAGACAATGGCTGGTTTGAACACCAGTTGAAACACATTTAGTAGTTTGTAAGGAGGATGGGAATTAAATTTTTACCATGGGATGGAAAATGAGTCAAACAATTGAGATTGAGGTGCGGCTATAACCATAACTAACATAGCTTGGCTATTTAATCCATCATGATAAGCAAATTTGTACGGTTGTCATTGTATGTTTGGCAACATAAAGCCCTCCCAGGTCAAAGGTGGCTGCGTTATCTGATAGCTCATTATATAAATTGCTCACAGATGTAGATTGCAATTTCAGTACATCAATAATAGAGTCTGCCTTAAAATATGAGTTAAGAATGACCTTGGCTCAAGATGACTCCTGAATAGCTTAGTAGTTAGAACATTGACATACCAAGCAAATATTACAGAGTTGGATTCCTGTGTCCAGGTGTCATTTTTCTATTTAATGAATTTGATATTTAGATGTGTGGCTATAACCGTAATTAAAAATTGGAATAGCTCGGCTTTTTAATATATCATGATTATGCACACTCTTACAATTGTCATTGTACTTTTGGCAGCTTAAAGCTCTCCCGAGTAGAAGGTGACTGTCAAACTCATTAAAATCATTATTGTTATTAATATTTTACCACCTCTATTTAATAACTGCTGGAATTTAATTTATTTTTGGCTGAAGCTCTGATTCTTTAATTTCCATTTTTAAATAATATTTTAAAATCATTATTATTATTATCATTATTACAATCATAATAATAATAATAATAATAGTAATTATTAATATTTATTATTAGCACTGCGTCTTACTACTCTTTCGGGTTATACACACTATCTCGAGATGTATAACTTCATGCCATTTTCAAAGGTACAACATTTGTTACGTATATTATCTAAGGGTGTGGTTAGAGGCATGACAGAGTTTATTGAAAGCTGTTTTTGGGGTAGAAGGCTATTTTGCGATCCACACTGTACATTTTAGTAGGGAAGGTTTTATTATACTAATGGCTTTTGTCAAAGTTTTAAAGAGTTGAACGTCTGCTTTTGTTCCATCAGGACCGAGTTGATGAATTGGACTATGCTAGACCTCTAGAAGGCCAGAAACGAGTGCCATTCGACCAACACTGGAGGAAACACACACTTACTACAATGGATGTCACAACAGGCCAGGTGAGGAGCATGTTGGGAGGAAACTGAATCTATTTAAAATAAACAGATTATTCATTGTTTTAATCTTGCATTTTCCTGGTACATTATTAGTTACATTGAAATGTTAAGATTCTTCTTATTCTCGATTCTATTTCCTCCTCATTTGCTATTTCGATATGTTACCATCCAAATTTTCATTAAAAATATGTTATTTATTAATTTCACTAAACTGAAACGTTTTAAAAAAACTACCAAAACACAACTGCTGATTGATCTAAATATGATAACTAGAAGCTAGGCGTGGGTGTGCGAATAGGATTATTCATCAAATTGAATAATTTTGAATACAGTATCAAAATTTTAAACGTATATCAAATAGTACAAATTGATTAGTAGGTTTTCCTTACATTTTTACTAAAAAAATATTTTAATTAGTAAATTCCCATTGAAAAGCTGCTTCATATTTAAGTATTGCCAGAATGCAAACAATTACTTCAAAAACATTGTTATTTGAGCTGATGTTAATAAAATAAATCTGAATCTATAAATTTAAAACAAAATTTTAGGCAATTGAATTGAATGGAACTTTTGAACCTGTATTTTAGACAACAGGTTTAACCTGAATCTAATTTTTAAAATTTCGTGTGAAGTTTTTGACAGAAATTTAAATTTACAAATTGCACGGAGAATGTTTAAATGGTCATTGTAGAGTAATGACATTCAGTGTAGAGCCAGTCCATGTGATGAATAGAGTGAAGTTATCGCTTGTAGGGTCAGTTGGTGTATGCATTTTGGTGGACTTGGCAGACTGATGTGCAGTACCTTCTGGCTCACTGAGGAAAGCAACTAATGCACTCCTAATTCTAATTTACTTAGTAAGCCTTTTCATTGCTGTCTAGATTTTCAGCTGACAGTGGTATTGTTTAGGATCAACCCAAACTTTGGGTTGAGTACTAATCATCACATAAACAAAAGTAGGCCTACGTATTAAAAAATGAGTACGACACTTTGGAATAATAGAAACAATGAAAGAATCAAAATATGACCTTGTTTATTAATCACCCCCTTATTTTAACCTTTCAAATAATAAAAATAAGGTTTTAATTTAAAGAAATATAATCTCTACACTGACCAGTTAAACATTCTCAATACAATTTTTAGATTAAAATTTATGTCAAAAACTTATCACAAAATTTAAAAAAAATTGATTTAGATTAAACTTTTTTGAAAAACAGAATCAAAAGTTCCTTTCAATATCCTGAAATCTTGTGTTAAATTAAGATTTTTTTTATCAATACCAGCTCAAATAACAATCTTTTGAATTAATTGTTTGCATCCTGGCGATACTTAAAAAAACAGCATTTTCAATGGGAATCTACCTACTCATTAAAGTACTTTTTATTAAAAATTTAAGAAAACCTACTATTCGATTTGATAAATAATTTTATTCGCACACTCCTATACTATACAACAATAAATTTACTAAAATAACACAACAGTAATGAATGATAAAGTTAGTTATTTACCCCCTTTAAATGTTCTTTAGGCTTGACACCCCTTGAATGTTTTCTAGGCTTGACACCCCTTAATTGTTTTCTAGGCTTTATCCGCCTTAAATGTTTTCCAGGATTTATCCCCCTTAAATTTTATCTAGGCTTTAAACCCCTTAAATGTTTTCCAGGCTTTATATCCCTTAAATTTTATCTAGGCTTTATACGCATCAAATGTTATCTAGGCTTTACCCCCTCAAATGTTATATAGGCTTTATTCCCCTTAAATGCTATCTAGGTTTTATTCCCCTTTAATGCCATCTAGGTTTTATTCCCCGTTAATGCTATATAGGCTTTATTCCCCTTTAATACTATATAGGCTTTATCCTCCTTAAATGCTATCTATGCTTTATCCCCCTTTAATGATATATAGGCTTTATCCCTCTTAAATCCTATTTATGTTTTATCCCCCTTTAATGATATATAGGCTTTATCCCTCTTGAATCCTATTTATGTTTTATCCCCCTTTAATGATATTTAGGCTTTATCCTCCTTAAGTCCTATCTATGCTTTATTCTCCTTTAATAATATTCCGGCTCTATCCCCCTTAAATGCGATCCAGGCTTTATCCCCATTAAATGCTTTCTAGGCTTTATCCCTATTAAATGCTATCTAGGCTTTGACTCCCTTAACTGCTATTCAGACCTTGGCCCCCTTAAATGTTATCTAGGCTTTGACCCTCTTAAATGTTATCCAGGCTTGACACCCCATAAATGTTCTCTATGCTTGACACCCTTTACATGTTTTCTAGGTTTGAAATTTTTTAAATGGTTTCTTGGTTTGACACCCCTTAAATATTCTTTAGTCTCGACCCCTTGATTATTTTCTAGGTTGGAACCTTTTAAATTGTATCAAAGTTTGACACCTCTTAATGTTCTCTAGATTTGAAAACTTCTAAATGGTATCTAGGTTTGACACCTCTTAAATGATAACTAGGTTTGACACCTCTTAAATGGTTACTAGGTTTGACACTCCTTAAATGTTCCTTAGACTTGACACCCCTAAAATTTTCTCTAGGCTTGACACCCCTCAAATGATTTCTAGATTTGAAAACTTTTAAATGGTCACTAGGTGTGACACCCCTCAAATGTTCCTTAGACTTGACACCCCTCAAATGTTTTCTAGATTTGAAAACTTTTAAAAGGTCACTAGATTTTACACCCCTCAAATGTTAACTAGATCTGACACTCCTTAAATATTCTTTAGGCTTGACACCCCTTAAAGGTTTTGTAGGTTTGAAACCTTTTAAATGGTCTTTTGCTTAGACACCCCATAACTGTTTTATAAGTTTGAAATATTTTAAATGGACTCTAGGTTTGAGCCCCCTTAAATGTTATCTAGGCTTGACACCCCTTGTAATCTCTATTCGGTTTGGTTCAGTTCGCCTTCCTGTCCAGCTTAAAACAAACAGGCACACTCAAATGGTTGACCTTCCAATACTGTCTTCTCCCCTTTTCCCCTTCATTTTCACTTTCACTAGAAAGAGCACGAGTCAGTCAGTGGCTTTCAAATTAATCATTTTTAAATTTTGCGTTTACATCTTAATCCTGGAACTTTCATGTTCTGGAATCTTAGAACTCAGAATTAAGAAATTATTTTGATATCAGTAAGAAATAAGTTATGATGGTGATGAATTAAAATTAAGTTCAAGGGCATGGTGTCCAGCGATCTGGAAAACGGAAAAGTCGGGTGACTTTATCAAAATTCTGGAATTTTTATATTCACTAAAAATATATCCAACTTTTATTTACAATAACTTAATCAAAATAAAATTTTTCTTCTTGTTAATTTTCACTTTTAGAGATGGGTCGAATCCGATCTACATTTTAATTTTGAATCTCAAATATCGAATCCGAATCCGAGCAAATTGATAGACCTAAGCTGTAAATTAAGATTTATTTCCATCATGTTTTCAATTTTAATCAACCCCAACCACTCCTCACAAAATACTGGCTAAAATCCAGCCAAATTAAACAATCTAAACTCGTATTATTGTTTATAAATCAAATCAATCAAAATTTGAGTGTGTGTAAGTTATTTTTAAAAGTGTTGATAGAATGAGTTAAGTTTCTAAAAAAAAACATGTGAAATAAACAAACAGATTAGCCCTAGTTACCTTTTGATCAACTTCAATCATCTTGAGATATTATAGTTTATTTTGATAAGAAAGCTAAAATAAAAATACAAACAGATTAAAAAAAAGACTAAAAGTACATGCTTAACAACTAAACATACATTGGAAATAGTGAACACAATAATGCCTAAGAATGGATGATTATTATTATTTTCTTTTATATCTATTATCTATCTTCGCGTAGAAAAAAAAATTGATTCCAGCAATATATCGATTTCTGAGAATACGTTATATTTAAAAAACGAACATATTTTCAACACTTTCAATATGTTTATTCCTATTTTATTAGGCAAGACTGCACTTGAATATTGGATATGAAAGGTGTACACTAACAAAACGTGGTAGGCCTTTTTCAACGACACTGAATGCTAGATTGACTGAAAGACATTTTCCCGCCCAGTTTCAACACAAGAAACACCATCCAAGCTGTTCTGTGTGCAGCATTCTATCGAGCAAATGTTCCAGAAAGGGAAAAGGGGAGTGTAAGCGTTAGGGGTGTGCGAAGCCAGTTTTTTCAGTTCGAAGCGAAGTCGAAGCGAATATTCAAGAATATTCTCGAAGTCGAATCGAAGTTCGAATAAAATTTAAACAACTAATAATAGCTCTTAAAACAAATTATTTTTCTAAAAAAAACTGGATGTTTTTAGCCTTAATATATTTATATTTATTTCAAATGCTATTAAATTGATATATTTTATCTAACTTTAATAAAACCTTACAATTTAGCCTAATTATGTAATAATACACAATAAGACATTAACCTTTTTAGAAAAAAATATGTAGGCCTACTAAAAAGACATTTACTTGGGCACGTAAATAGACAATTATATTTTATAAAAAATATAGATATATACTATATTAGGCTAAGTTATATGCTAAGAAAATATTTACACAGTCCTGTGACATTGTGCAATAATATTATCCTACATTTGATTTGCAATTAAACTTTAAAAAATATTCACTTCAGGGCAGATTATGTTATAACTTATTTTAAAAAACGAATATTAAGAATTAAGAAAAATTATATCAACATCAAACAGTTTTTATAAGTTAAAATAAAAACAAACATTGTAAGAAATTATCCACACAGGCAGTTAGAAGTGTTACTTTCTCTTCAAGTTATTTTGAAAGATGTTAATTCCTCAAAATGAATAGGAGTCAACGGTTCTCGTCTGGCTGGTACAATGTTTCCTGAACTAGAAAATACCCTTTCACTGCACACACTTGTAGCAGGGCTACCTTGGAGACATTAGGGTATTTTCAAGAACCCTCTTCCCTCCACCAGATATAGGCACCCGTGGTTCATTTAGGTAATCCTTCACTTCACTGTTGTTGTCTATTGCCGGTTGGGTGGTATTTGGTATGGAATCAAAACTTGACCATAGTCCAGAACTAGAAGAGGAGCATGAGGGGTGTTCATCTTTTACGTTAGGCTCTAAAGATGACTTGTCACTCAACTTCTTAACTTCAATTGCTAGCGTGTTTACTGCCACCATATCATCGATCAAGACACCTCTAAATCTTGGGTCGCATAGCATGGATGGGCAGAAAATAGGATCTGAATCGTAGAAACTGAAGCGAGATTTCAAAGCCTTATCTAAACTTCTTGCGAACATTACACCATCCTTCTTGCTAGTGATAAAAACATTTAAGAGATTTGAGGCAAGGAAGGATGGGTATAACCATTGAAGAGGTGGGATAACTGTCTCCACTGATTTCCTTGGTGGCGTCAGCTAGTGGCCCAAGAACCTCTACAATGCCTGCTGCTTGCTTCCATTCAACTTCAGTTAGGATCTCGATGTTATTTTCTGAATTGGCAAGTTCAGCTCCAACAGCTTTTCTAACAGCATGTAATCGAGAAAGCATGTTATACTCGCTGGACCACCGTGTGTCCACAAACTGAATTAACTCGAGTACTGGCAGTACCATCTCTTCCATTACCGTATGTAATCTTTTTCTTGTGGATGGACTACGACTGTAATGTTCCACAATTGCTTTTGCCTTTGTCAAAAGTGTACAAACACCATAACATTCTGCTTTGGCATCATGGATAGCTAATTATTACTGTTCAATCTAACACATTAAAATAAAATGTAGATAAACTGCAACACATGCTCTAAATAAGCTATCAAAGTTATTTTTATTCCAGTTTTAAATTTTTTAAAAAAGGTAAATCTTTTGGTATTACAGAAAAATATGCATTCTTTTAAAAAGAAAAACGTTTCTAATAGCAATAAGTCACCTGTTGGCGTTTTGTATTTTTTCAGGTATATATTACACTGGGCAGTTTTCTTATCAGAAGCTCTCGTGAAAAATACCCATATTTCACTTTTATTTTTCTGTTTCGGACATTTTCGTAGGCTTAACCAAAACTATTGATAAATTAATAATAAACAGTCTAATGTTGCCAACATGAGGTCATCAAATTTTCCATCAAGTTTTTAGGTTAACATAAATAAATCATTTAATCGTTTAGTTAAAAAAGAAGTATAATTTAAAATTGAAACAAAATTTAATCAGTAAAGGGTAAATATGTTTGCTTATATTCTGTCTCAAAATTAATTTTTTCGACTTTCAATCAAGTTTTTAATTTATCTCTTGGCGCATGCGTCGTAACATTTTCTGTTGAGTAGAGCAAATACACGTGAAGGTCATTTCATTTCAGATATTGAAAAAGATTCACTTGAAAAAAATTATGCAAAATTCAAAGCAAGAATATGATTTTAAATTGTATATTGATTTTTTTAAATATTATTTTTATCACGTGAATTTAGGTCATGTGGCGGTGAAGATAGCTGAACGTATTTAATTTGTGAATCGATCAGGCCGTGTGGCATCGAATATAATCGATTATTGAAATTGTGTAACTATCGATAGTTATTCAATATTTCATCAAAACGAACTATTTTAAATTTACAAGTTATTTATTGAGAGAGAATAAGAAAAAGATACTTACAGGTACATTTTTTTTTAAAAGAAAATAGCGTGATCACCATTTATTAAAAGTGGTCACTAATCTCAGTAGAAATATTGTGGAATAATAATAATTATGTCAGTCACAATCAACTAGTCGTTTTATAACCATGGCCTTTTGTGTCAATACATAGATATTAAAAAATATCGAACTAATCGATATTTAACCTATAAATCGATAAGGCCCATCTTTCGTAAAGTAAACAAATGAAAATAATTTGTATTAGAAGCTTGCGCCTCATACATATTAGTAAGTATTCCATAATTCAACGTTTTATTTGTTTTAAATTGTGAATTTTCTGTGGTAAACATGAATATAATCTACTAGAATAACAGCTCAGAATGGTTAAAATTGAAAATACTTGTATATTTTTTGCCGAAGCTTCGAATTTTTCGAAGTAAATTTTGTTTGTCGAAGTCGAAGCCGAAGTTAATTAATATTCGCTTCGACTTCGAGATTCTCGAAGCTTCGCACACCCCTAGTAAGCGTAAACAAACAACTTTCTATTGTCCTGATTGTCCAGAAAAACCAGCTTTGTGTGTGATTGGTTGCTTTCAAACATACCATACAAAGAAAGTGTACAGGAAGATCTCTCACTGTGCAGAGTGAAACATGAAAACCAGTGACAGTTGTGAAAAATGAGTGTAATAAAAGCGTATAGACACAGTATTTAGGCCTAATAAGAAAACATGTTTTTAGTCTCAAACAAAAGCTAAAATCTAAAATGTCATGCTTAGTAAAAAGTAATGAGTATGATTGAACTTTGAGCAAGATCTGTGTGGCTCTGGCTACTGGTTGGTTGGTATGGCAATTGGAAAATTCAATACTTTAGTGAGTTTAATTTTTTTTTTAATCTTCTGATTGCTTTTTTATTTTGGTTCTTGACCTACTTCCTATTTTGAAATCAGGCCTCACACAAATATAGGATTTTATAGACTACACTACACTGAGAAAAGCACCAATCTAGCACAAAATTGTTCAAGTTGTGTGGATGTAACCTAATTTTCAAACATTTTCTTTTTATTACATTTGCCCCATATTGGGCCAATATTAGACCTGTCGAATACTTATTTAAAAATTAGTTTAACAATGTGGGTTGCAGGTAAAATAAAAAAATGGTTCTGTTAGCAGAATAACATTGCATTTGGGTAAAATGTGACATAAATAATATGTGATGTATAAAATTTTATCAACATAAAATATTTATTTTTATGTGATTTATAAACAACGTGGTGCTAAATTTCATATTTAAAATGCATTATTAGTTGAAAATCACATTATATGATCATAATCATGATCATCATGCAAATATTCAAATTTTGAATTTTTGACCTATAACTAGCATTTATGAAGATTAGAAGTAAAAATTAAATACGCAGCAAAACGGTTAACCAATGATTAAAAACTCTTTTTTGGATCCATAGAACTATAATGTGTCAATCTCTTTAGTATCATTCTTGAAGGTTAGTTAAGTTAGTAAATTTATCATTGAAAATATTGGAAATCAAACAATAAAAAGTCTGAGAGTCGATGTCAAAGCATTTTTATTTTGGAAATTTGTTATTTTACATGAGTGGTTTTGTAATATTTCTTAAAGAAATTAAATAAATATTAGTGTAGAAATAAAATAACAGAAAACAATTTAATTACAAGAATAAATTAATAGATTTTGTTTTCTGCTTGAAATTTTATGGGGCATCTTAACTTGGAAATGTTAAGTTTTCCGAGTATGCAAAAACCCATCCACCCCTTCTATTTTGTAGGGGGTGTGCAATGGTTTGGAAAAAAAAATCAGAGTAAAGCTTCGCCAATAAAAATAATTACAGCTAAAATACTCATTTTCTGCCATTATAAACTGTTTTGTATGTTACAAATTAATTTTTGTCATATTGAGAAAATCATAAGTAGTTAAATTGTATGTTGAGATAACTGGACAGAGAGGAACACAGCTTACATCCCACACTACCACAGCTGAATAAAGAGATAAAAAATCCATGCTTAACACTGTTGTAATGTAAGTCCGCCCCTTTTGTTGTTGCAGGTTGATATAACTTATCGACCAGTGATTGACGAAACTCTTGACCAGAAGGAGTGTTCGACGGTGCCTCCAGCCATCAGATCCTACTAGAAACTTTATCACAAGTATCAGCTATTCAACAGTTTAATCTAGCAGGCTGTTTAAAACACTAGAAAATCATTATATTTACAAACACTTACAATTATTTACCAGGTTGTAGTTTTGCAACTTAAGTTAGCATAATTATTTTACTGTTATTCCTGGTATTTAAATATCCCTATTTTATGTTGTCACCATTTGGTACACCATCTAATCTATTAGTTTGTTTTGACTTCTTCTGTACCAGCAGTTTTTTCTAACTATTTTACTTGAATTACAGCAGCTATATTTTTTATGTTCTTAGTTTAAAAAGTTAGATATATGAATGAAATTAAAACAGCCATCACTTAGCATTTAAGTCAATTTTAGCTTCTACTTGTTGATAGCACAACAAAGATGGCTGATGAATAACGATATAGCATCAAGGTAGGGCTGCAAATGCAGACCACTTCCAAGAAACTGGTTCGAACCTTGATTAAAGTTGGCGAGTTAGTTTGAGGCTAAGAACAACACTATGTTTTATGTCTTTAAATACAATAATAGTATGTTTATAAAATGCTAAACTAACAATTTGTTGTTCAAACAAAATGCTGGCCGACAACCATGTCAACCCCTTCAATAAGATTTTTACCTTAAATAAATCTGATAGGATTGATATGCATCTGGAAATGTCAATGAATTTCAAAGGCACTGAAATTTTTAGATATTCTAAGATGAATTTCAAAATGCAAAGTAGAAGAGCATAACCCAGAGTACACTTAGTTTCATCTCCAATTCATGCGATCATGGGAATAGCATTTTTTCATTTTATTAATTCGTGTGTCAAGAATGTAATATAAAACTGGAAATAGACATTTTTGATTTATAGTTTTACATATACTTTATATTTAAAACCAGAAACAACATACATTTAGGTCAATAAAACTGGAATAAGTGAGGGAATTTCAAAACTTAAAAGGAATTAACCCTGTTTGAGCATGGAGATGATGACGATTTTAGTTTCAATTCCAATGCTTTGATGTAATTTTTCAATTTAATTTGTATACAAATTGAAGAAGGCCTTGTAAGATAATATTTTTAGTTTGTTGGTATTTACCAAGAAGTTTGTGTGAGCTATGGATTTATTTTGTTTAATATCCTGAAATGTAAGATTAACTAGTTCAAAAACTTACATCACATACATTGTTTTATTTAGACATAGGTAATGCGATGATAACGAAGGGTTCTTTCTGTCTTTCTATTTATAAATACCAAATGCTAAGTGTTCACATGCAGTCTACACGAACCTTCAGATTTAGTTTACAAGATACAATGACTGGCTCAGTAGCTTATTAAAAAATATATATAATCTGGTTATTTGTGTTTCTCATTGTATGAATAGCAATTGCACAAACTTATAAAAATACAATCATTAAGACATAAAGTCTATAATATTATCTTTGCTAAACAAATAGATCTTAACTAAGCAATACATATGTTATGTAATGTGTGTAGTAAAAATATTGTACAATTCATTCGTGAAAACCTATTGAAAGCTCATTGGGTTTTCACAAATACAATGTCCACTTTTATTCGAATGGTTTGTAAAGTGGATTGATAAAACGCATCAGTATTGTGGATATGACTTTCTGAATAAGAGGACCTTATTCACTTTTTCATAGTTCAAAAGCAATGTAGTTAGAAATGTTTGTTGAATTTTGTCTAATCTAGAACCAAAGCAGTATTTATTTACTGTACAAAATTGTATTTAATGTATATAATAATAATTACACAATACAGTGGCTGTTAAAAATGCAATATATATATATATATATATATTATTTTATGAGTCCCCCCCTTTTTTTTGCTTGCATTTTATTTTACTCATTAAAATACCGGTGTTTTGGACATAAAAATTTATTCTTGAGTAGGAATGTAACAAAGTATTGGTAACAAGAATATTTATTTGTAATTGTTTTCTTTAAATATGGGTTGGTTTTTAATGTTGCTAGTGTTGCCAACTTTGTTATTTGCGATCTGTACCTTGTATTTGTGTGTGTATGTATATATATCTTAGTGAAAAGAGTAATTTATCAAATAAACTACATTAATAAAGCTGGAAATATTTTAACATTGTTTTTTTCTTTAACCGGATTTTATAAAATTGAGATGTTTAGCGCACCCTCTCCCCTCTATAATAGTGTTTATTATTTAGTAATAAGATACATTATTATGCCTATATAGGTGTATGTATAAACGGGGCATTTGAATCTTATGTAATTTGAAAGAACCACAATTTTTGGTCTCTAATCCAAATTTGAAAGTCTTAGCTTGAAATCTTAATTTTGTGTAATCAATAAAATGCCGAAGCTTTCTTAGTGGAACTGGAATTTTTTTCTAAATGAAGTTGAAGCTGTTATGTCCAAAGCTGTGTGTGTGTGTGTGTGTGCGCGCGCGCGTGCATGCAAATGCTTTTTAGTAATTTTAATAAGAACAAGTTTTTTAAAAACAGTGGAACTGGTTGGGGGTGGCTAAACCCATTCCCTGTCACTGAGCTGTCTCCTCAATTGAATATCCGTGGATCCAATGCTCTGGGGTGGGTGTAGCACATGGGTAAATTGTCACGCTTGTAAGGGTTCCTTCAGGTAACACCTTAGGCTGAATCTCATTCCAGGCCATGTACGAGCTCACTTTCTGAGGGGGAAAATCCTTGTGATCATTAAAAAAGTGGTCAAGGTTACAAAATTGAATCAACCGTTCACTGAGTCACTTAGTTGTGATTAATATTATTAATATATATCGATAAGGAAAACCTCTTTTTGCTTTATGGGGCAATTGTATTATATTTACCTCTGTCCAATGTCAGCACAAAAGTGAGAACTGTGTTCTTTTCATTGTAAAAGCCATATTGTGTTTGTCCCCTTTTATATGTTTCAGATTTTGAGAAAATTTATCTTTTCATTCTTAAGTAAAACCACCCTTAATTGTATGGTCAGATAATTCCAGAGCCCCTCTGAGGAACCTTATGAAAACCCTAGATATCAAGTGTTAGCCGTATTGGTAAAATGGCTTATGCTGTAGAACCATTAACAAACAGCATTGGAAAAAATACTTTTCCTGTTCAGGGGCTCATGAAATGTCGACATCCATTAAAATATCAAGTTACCTACCTGCTAAGTATAAAATAAAAAGGTGTTTTTTTTGTTTGTTTTTTTTGCATAGAGGTAAAGTGATTAACATTATCAAGTTGGCAATAAGCTACAAATATTAGTGCTAGAAACAATAAATAGCCTATAATATTCAGTTTGATGCTAGATAAATACCTTTATTTAATAACAATATATTAATAGTTTTACTCAAAATAAAATAGAAAAATATTCGGCTTCGAGAATATTTCACATATTCAACTCGATTTCGATTTGAACCAAAAAAGTGGACTTCGCACACCCCTATCAAGTTATATATTTTTTACAATCACAATACTTTATCTAAGGGGTGAGAGGGGAAAAAATCAATAAATTTAATATTTGTTGTCAATTTCCTAAACAAGACTTTTATTTGATTTATTTTGTATTTAAAAAAACTAAATTTGTACATTTTTAAAGACTTAAGATGTTAATCTGCAGAGACTGCACCTTTAGTGTGTCCCATGTAATGTGATACTCTCATTTAACATCATCATGATGTAGATAGTAAATAACAGTGTTCACAATAAGCCTCATTTTCATAGTGACCTCCCATATACTCATGCTTAAAATGATGTTCTATTCCTGGTAATAAGTTTGTGGAGATCACAAGTGTGAATGATGCCCTAGGTTAAGTCAATTATTTAATTTAGCCGAGCTATGTTCTTGTATTGAGAACTCTCTAATCTATTGTCATAACAACCAAAAATCAACTTTGAAGGGGCATACAATTTATCAGAACTGTTATTTCAGTACTTTTCCCAATTGAGAATCTTAGGGGCACTTTAAATGTATGTAGCATAAAACTTTAAAATACCATGCCAAATCTTGAAATTTAACCTATGGTTTTGGCAAATTTTTAGTGTTCTAGTGTTGTAATCTTAATATGTGTTAACTTTTTATTGAAATTATTTGTTGTCTTGAGGTTGGGGGAAAATAAAATTCCCTGCTTTGGGGGTGCCACTGTTACCAGCAAAAAACAAAGTTGTAAGTTCCACAATTAAACAGCCAATGGCTTGCAGTAGTGCTGATGGTCTGCATGCTCAACCTGTTCTGCTCAAGCTACTCTTGTAAACTCTGCGTGTGGTACATCCTCTGCTAGCCTTGCTCTTTGACCTGCCGGTATGCTCCAACAACTTTGCAAAACAAAGACTATCCATCACTCTCTCGGTCTTTGTACATTGTAAAGTGATAAATTGGGTGACGCGCGGCAGCATGCATCACACTTGTTTGTGGTTGTTCAATGTGACTAGTTTATTTTCTTTGTAAGAATTGGTATTTCCCTCAACTGTCCAATAAATAAATACCCAAACCGGTGAGCACGCATACAAATATGTTGGTCTTGTCTAGTCTGGTTGGCTGGTGATTTGTATGGTTTTGATTTAAAACCTGGCAGGTGTACTGAGGTTTTTCAAAAACATTTTTCACTCTTCGTCCTCAAGATAGGGTACATTTTCTTTAAATTCTGCCTTCTTTCTTCTTACCCTAGTACAAATATGCAAATAGCCTGGACAGTAGGGATGAACAATATATAAATATTTTGCTAAATACCGGATTAATATTAACATCGATACCACATCTTGTGAATGTGGGGAATGCCAGGCCTCCACCGTGGTTCGGATTCCACGTTAAACTGTAGGTCCTTCATTTCATCTCACAAATCACCCTACCATTACACATCAGCGTAAGTGCGTATAACCCGAACGGGTAGTAAGACGCGGGGCTAATAATAATAATAATAATAATAACATCAATACCAATATTATGATTTTGGGTGAGGTGCTATATTGTCCACCACAACATATCATTTAGCATAGAATATTGTCCACCACGATTTATCATCCACCACAGTGCCATTACAAGAATAAGTTAAGTTTGAATTCAAATGAAGAAAATGGGAAAACTTAACAAAGCGGTCGCGCAAATCTGTCATACAGTACAGGTTATATCAGCACCAAGGTCAACACAATAGAGGTTCACGGTGTCTGTCGATTGGCCAGGTGGAGGGGGGAGAATATCCAAGAGTGGGTCTCTCCGCTCCCTTTGACTTTCGAAGGACAGGCACTAACTCAAATTAGTCGTATCTACTGGATATGCGCACTTATTGGAAGATTAATATAAGTCCATCAACATATTAATAAAAACGTAATTAAGAGAAATTTAACACTAACTTAAATATTATATTTTTACATTTAAATGAGGGAGTTTAATGTAAATTTATGAACTTGAGTGTAATTTCAGCACATGACTTAATTAAGATTCTAACAACCTGGGGGTAATATTGTAGCAGCCAGGTAACAAGAGACACAAACACACAAGCAACTTATTATTTAAATTCATGTTTCTCAATTTTTTATGAAGGATCATATTTGATATGTGCCTTATATTTTTCTGCATCCTTAGTATTAATATATTTAAATCAAAAATATTATTGTGTGATTAAAATTTCATTGTAGAAACACTAGATTAATATTAACTAAAACAATATTTTTTGGTGCAATACTCATGGAATTGATTATAAATTCCTCCATATTTCCCAGCAACCCCTTTGAGAACCAGTGATTTAGACACTACCAACTGGAGTGGAACCAGACTTCCTAGAGCTCTGACACTAGAAATTGAGATTTGAATCGGGTTAGGTGAGCTATGAATAGTTTCTAGATAAAGTAACTTCCCACCTTTTCTTAAAATGATTGAATGTTGTTGCATTTTCTTAAAACTCACCTTCAAAACCCCGTTACCTTCTGTTGGATGAAATTACTGACGGCACTATAGCAAGTATATGAAAACATGCTGCTGTTTGTCCAGCCCTGAGGCTAACACTGATAAAGAAGGAAGGTTATAAATGTATTCCTTGCTTTGTAAGAGTCGCTCAGTTCTTGTCCTGTGCTTCTGCTGCGTGTGTCTTGTCTCTCGCTGTTTATACTCTCCTGTTACTGACACTCGCCTTATGTTTATGGTCCCTGTAACATCGACTCGAGTGGAATCCTGTCATTTCATCCAAGGAGGAACACCCCCGCCACACGGGGACGTCACCTGCCCTGCTTTGCTGACCTTGGGCGAGATTCTCTTTGATACTTGTGCTGGTAAGATTGGCTTATCGGAATGCATACTACATTTCATTCTCATATAGCCTGGTTTAACAGTCAGATTTTGAACCCTGGACAAATGTACTAAGGCTTTATATTCCTAAATATTTACCCACTTACCTCAAACATTTGAATACATTTTTCCTAAAATTTACTTCACTCATCTTTACTTCACTAGCATAATTAAAAATGACTCGCTTCAATGGCCCCATGGTCTAAGGTGCTAATCTCTAAGTAGACTAGACTGCTGATTACTGGAAGATCAAGGTTTGAATCTCAGTCAAGTGTATTGAAAGGGAGGTTTTCCAAAATGGTTTTTCACTCTACCTCCTGCAAATGTGGGTACACTTCCTCTAAATATAACCTTTATAATCCTTAAAACCATTAGCATAATTAGTGCATAAGTGTAACCCGAACGGATAATAATATGGGGTGCTAAAAAAAATGTGTAAGTTACAGCTTAGACATAATGTAAATAAAAATATATATAGAAAATTAAGAATTTTATTTTTTAAGTTATGATTTCAACATTTTTATTTAAAATGATTAAAATTTTATATACAATAGAATGGGTTGGACCCATCTCTATTTTTTTAATCATCCTAGACAACCTAAATACCCTATTGGAGAGCCTAACCTTCTTCTGCAACCAAAATAGGACACATGATGTCTTCAAGGGGTTTATAACTTAATGGAGCTATTATTATTAACACCGCGTCTTACTACTCGTTCGGATTATACGCACCTACGCTAATGTGAAATGGTAGGGTGATTGTGAGATGAAGTGGAGGACCTACAGTTTGGCGTGGAATCTGAACCACAATGGAGGTCTGGCATTCCCCACATTCACAAGTTGTGATTAATACAGGTCTTGTCAGAGGTGAAGGAAGGGTTTGGTAATCAGATAAATCTGTGTCGGGACCAAGGATTGAACCCCGGATCCCAGCAAAGAAGTCTGACACCCTACCCCTAGACCGCCAGGTCACACTCTTGACAGAGCTGTGTGTACTGAGGGAGTGGGGACACTTCAGGTGATACTTGGATTATTAGAGCTTTTACCTTTTATCGGCTTTTGTCTTGACTTAATTATGTAAATTATATATGTATATTCAAGTTTTAACATTAAATACAGGTGACCTGGTGGTCCAGGGGTAAGGTGTCAGACTTCTGTGCTGGCGGCCGGGGTTCAATCCTCGGTCCCGGCACAGATTTATCTCATTACCAAACCCTTCCTTCACCTCTGACAAGACATCTTGTGAATGTGGGGAATGCCAGGCCTCCACCGTGGTTCGGATTCCACGTTAAACTGTAGGTCCTTCATTTCATCTCACAATCACCCTACCATTACACATTAGCGTAAGTGCGTATAACCCGAACGGGTAGTAAGACGCGGTGCTAATAATAATAATAATAATAATATTAAATACAAGTTAAAAATGCATGCATCATTCTTGCAATAAGACAATACAGTGGATTACAGGGCGATTGAGGTTCTAATATAGGATGGATGAACTTTGGGTGATTTTCCCTTAATGGTTTCCCACTCTCCCTCCATACATATGTGTGTACATTTCCTTTAAAATTTACCTTCCGCATACCTATCCAATGGTGTATCTATGTGAATAGCCCAAATGGGTTGTAAGATGCAAAAACAGTCTAATTGGAATTATAATCAGCCATGGCCAAGTTTGTTGGGCTATTAAACTTTTGATGCTCCAGCTGAGTGTTTTTGGTTCTATTCTTGGTTGGTGATTTGGTATCTCGGACAATGTGCAAGGAGCTAAGATGGTTTTATAAGTTCAGCCCTAGATGCTTACAATTTCATTGCATTCAGTAGCAGAGGTTGGTTTGGTTGCCCCCCACACCCCTTTCCACCCCATGCTTAAAATATTGCGCCTTCTTTCATTCCTCCCTCATGGTATCATGCCACCTCATTCTTAGCCCTAATGTTATCATGCCACATCATTGTTAAGAAACTTCCCCTTTTTTAAAATGTTATTCATAAGGTTTTACAGTGTAATTTAAAAATGCACAGCAGTCACGCATGTCCGATCTACTCCCAACATTATAGTAAACAAGCTATTTTTCACCTGAAGCTTCTTAGATCATGTAAATCTAAATATTAGTTCAACAAAAAAAATAATCAAAGAATGTGCAAGATTTTAGAAATAAAGCGCTGATTGAAAAAAGTTGATCTACATATATCACCTTCAATTATAGTTTGTGAAAAACTTAGTACTACCTATTATGACCTTAATGTGATGAAATTAAATTGGCCCTTTCATATATTTCTTATTTCTTCTAAAAACTAGCACCCTTATAAACCCACTTAACATTGTGCCCCCAAATCCCTCTATTAAACTCCTGTGCCCGTCACCCCTGCAGTTGCAGGGGCTGCGGGTTGGTAGCTCCACCAGTAATGCATTACATGCTTATAAAAACAATAAATAATACAAAATCACATAAAGAGTTTGTCATTTGTTTGTGAGCAGACAAATGGCTTGTTATACGATCACAACTTGACCATTGAAAAAAGTGATAGGTATTAATAAATCAAACAATTTTGCTCAAAAGTATTTTGATCATGTGCTCATGGTGGCAAATGCGAGTACATTTCCTCCAAAAATTCTACCTTCCTCATGCCTATTTTATTAGTCTTTGACTGTATGTTTATAATCTGGAAAGGTATTAATATTCGAGGACAAAATAAAATAATAGCCTACAGTGAGACCTAGTCATATAAATTAAATTAATCAAACAGTATTAATTTTTTCCACCGCAAAAATTGGTAAAGGTATTATTATTTTCAAGCGAATTTATGCTGCAATAGTTGAAACAAACCTTATTATGTTGGTACATGTTGTTTATTACAGCCTGTCATATTATGTTGATATATCCAAATGCCTGTTACAGCCTGTCATCAATCCAAAATGGCATCTGTACCCCAAGGATACTTTGCCACCAAGAAAGTGAAAGCAAATATGAATGTGTCATGCATGAAGACATCGGACAGATATATTCCTCCGCACTACCCTGCCATGAACAAAAAAGGTACAACTTACCAAGGAAACTTCACTAAATTGAAATAAAAAGTAATTTATCTCATTTTTGACCTTATCCGGATAATCTTAACATTAGCTAAAAAGACTTTAATAGTATTAAATACTATTTGTAAAACTAAGCATGTTTCGATATGGATTATATTTTGGAACATTATTTAGATCTGGGACTTAAAATCGGATCATGACCTACACTAACATCTGAAATGCCTCATGTTGATGCTTTCTTTTTCACTAACCTAATATAGCTTAAACTAACCAAGCCTAGCCTAAGCCTAAGCTCACCTAACCTAACAAGCCTAACCCCAACCCTCGAATTTAACATTATCCAAGCGCGGGTGGATATGTAAATATTATCTGGATAGATTAAAAAAACACTATTCAATTACTCAAATATTATTCAATCTCTCACTTACCACTATCCATGTATTTTGTATGTCAACATTATCTGGATAATATTGACTTTATCCAAGTTCGAACTTTACACGTGGTATATACACCACAATTTTGATTGATGGATACATAATGCCACCTGTACCCAAACAAGCTTTAAGATAAGATGGCTACCTATAGTTTAAAAGCAAGATATCTTATTTAAAATATATGTTTGCATGTTTTTTGTTGTTGTAAGTGTATTGTGTAAAACCTTTATTTTAACTGCCAGAAAATGCCTCAAATTATCACTTAAAACAGACTTTAAGTAGCTTCTGAAGACACTCAAAAGTTGAAAAATGTGATTGTGGGAGACCAGACACCTCTCACCCTCTTTTTTTGTTTACAACGCTTTGCCAAACACCCATGTAGTTTTATATTTTACCACCACTCCCAAACAATGCAAAAATCTTTGTCTCTGCATGGTTTTCAAGTGAATGTTGGTGCTATAGTCGAGAGGTTCTGACAGATAATGTACTCTCCATCAGCCAAACCATTAATTCGGCTGACAACACAAATGGTAAAAATAGTTTATTTACTCTGAATGTTTTCTAGCCAATCACTTCACAGTTCACAGTAAGTAGGTCCCATCTAGGGTTATTTTGTGTTACCCAAAGAAAGGGTCACCTTATCTGACCCCCCAGAGCATCATCGGGGTCAGGGGGAGCCACTATCACTATGGAGATAACAGTCCTTACTGCTCATCTTGCAGCACTCTGAGAAATAATCAGTCGGTTTGGCTTATACTTAATAATAGCCCAACAGAGTTTGGTGCACTTGGTTATGACCTGATTGAAGGTGGAGAGGGTGGGTAGAGGGGTGGGGAGGGGACATTTACCTTTCCAAGATCACATAAAATCTAAAACATATTCACTTCTAATATAGAGCAGTGAAGATGTGTCATAGGCTGAAGTTTAAGATCAGGCTTACTACCTGATATTAAAAAAAGTGCACTGTTATATACATTGAGGGTGCCACTAAAATTCTCAATTAAAAATGCTACATAAGTAATAGCATTGGTAAATTGTATACCCCATCCCCTTGCATGCATGCATGCACGTGCGCGCGCGCGCACACACACACACACACACACACACACACACACACACATTAAATTTACTTGCTAAGTGTGCTACTAATGATCCTAAAGAACCAGGAGATTTCTGATTGGGGCCATTTATGTCATACAGCTTAGACCCCAACATCGGGGCAGGCCAAGGATGACTTGGCAGAGGATCATTGAGGAAGAAGGCATAAAACTATAAATTATGGCAGAGAATAGACTTGAATGATGATGTTTTACTGCGGCAATATGCTCCACATAACGAGTTAACATAATTTACATTATCACACAACAGTTTCCACAAAAGCTAGTGCATTAAATTACTAATTCCCCTCCTCATCCTCGGGATTTAAGTTAAATAGTTTATATAATTAATGTTTTTTTTAACGTAAGTTAAACCCACACCCATGAACACAGGAGCTTAGGCGTGAACCTTGTCTGGTACCCTAGTAACAGGGAAGTTGGGGCTCTAATCAAGGTGAACTGAGTGTGGTTTTCTTTAGTTTTACACTCTTCCTCCCCATTAGTGTAATTAAATGTGTACATCCCAGGTGAGCAGACATCCTAAGAAATAAAATTATTAAGTTCATGTCACAAATAACATTTTTCAGTTTTTTTAAAAAACACATAGAATCATCAGCATTGAGAAGAGCACACAAAGTAGCTAGTCAAACCGAAATACTTATCGGTTCTGGTTCCTGTTCCAGTTCTCCAAACAAAATTCTAAAGGTTCCAATTCTACAGTAGCCCCATGGCTTCTTTGGTGCTGACTGACAGCTGATGGCTTTGAAAGCTACCAGACCAAATTATGTATCCCTACGCCAAACCATATGATCTGCAAAAACATGTGTTTAGCAGCTGTCACTTCTGACAGTCAAAATTTAGGCATTTACCTAAATGTTGACTGTCAGAAGTCAGCTGTAAGCTTTCAGTTAGCACCAAAGAAACCATGGGGCTACTGTAGTTCTAGTTCTATAGAAATAAACGTTCCAGTTCTATTTGGATCTTAATTAGATTCCGGTTCTTAAAAATTTATATTTACTAGTTTTAATACCATTAAAATACTAGTAAATAGAACATAATATTAAAACATAGTTCACTACAAAATATGTGTCATTTATATAACTAATACAAACAAGTCAGGAGCTCGATGATTGCACAATTTATTTATAATTCAGAGTGCCATTTGAACAGATCAATTTATTTTATTTTGGTTTGCCAAAACTCTAAAATCAAAAGACTGCTTTTGTGGTCTAAGGGTCAGAGTTCTTGGTTACAGATCTATAGGTCCTGGGTTCAATCCTCGGTGCTTATAGTTTTTCTATGGAGCAATGGGTTTGGAAAGAGGTCAACTCAACCTCTTGAGGACAAATTAGAAGCTATTTGAATAAAAAAGTAGTGACCCCGGTCATGAAAACTGAGATTAATGGTTGAAGGGTTTGTCGTGCTCACCACATAACAACCCTTGTCTACAGAAGTTGGTTGGCACTCACTATCTTTGCCAACAGACGGAGGTTGTTCAGCCACCATGGAGTTTTAATTTATAATTTTTGAAAATATATTTATTTTCAATAAAATCTTTATTTTATGTGTATTTTCGATTGAATAAAGGTAAATAAATTAAATTATCTAATTTGGTTTGATGCGGCCAAACCAACTACTTACCATGTTGGGGGAAAAAAAGGAAAAAGTGTAGACCAGTGGTTGCCAAATGGCAGACCACATCCAGACCGCAGATACATTTTTATGGACCTTGACGAAATAGCGATAATCATAAGAAATGATGCTATTTTCGTGGTGGGCGGGTAGAAGACATGGAAAGCCAGTAATAATAAATAAGTAAAGTAACTAAAAGGAAAGAAAATCAAGTTTTTGAATTAGTATAGCCCTATAGTGCTTGACTTGAGTCACTGTTAAAGTTTTGCTGGACCATGGTAGTATCTCAAGTTTTTTAAACGGACTTCCACCAAAAATAATTGGGATCCCTGGTATAGAATTATGTGATTTTAGTTTGTCTATAAAATATAAATCATCTATGTGTATGTCAATCCTTTTAAGTATAAAAACATTATTTAATGGTTTATTAACAGATTTTTAAAATAATGATACAGCAATAATTTTTATTTCAATTAAAAATGTCAGAACTTTCTTGAAGTTCTTAATTTGTAGAGACACCAAAATAAGAAATGAGTTTACAAGATTACACATAGGTGACCTGGCGGTCTAGGGGTAAGGTGTCGGACTTCTGAGCTGGATGTCTGGGATTCAATCATCGGTTCCAGCACAGATTTATCTGATTGCCAAACCCTTCCTTCACCTCTGACAAGACGTGTATTAATCACACCTTGTGGATGTGTGGAATGCCTGGCCTCCACCGTGGGTCGGATCCCACGTTAAACTATAGGTCCTCTATTTCATCTCAGTCACCCTACCATTACACATTAGTATAAGTGCGTACAACCCGAACGGGTAGTAAGACACGGTGCTAATAATCATAATAATAAATAATACAGGGTTACACTATATAAACTTTATGTAATTTACCTTAAAAATCTTACTAGTAATATCCTTGATATGTAACTCATTCTTTATGTCATCTATACATATATCGCACCTGGTATTTATTTTGCTCCATCCATAAAATAATTACTTATTAATAAAACTATAAAAACACTTCTAAATTATACACAATTAACACAAACTTTGGACAGCTGCTTACTTGATATTTGAAGGCAGAGTGAAAAGATTATGCATTTGCATCCCCACCCCTCCCCCTCTTTACTCAGCCAAGCAAACTGGCCTTCCAACAACCACTTAAATTATTTAACTTTTAGGAATAACGCTTTTAGATAAATTTATTTGTATTTAGTTTTGACTTCTTGTACAGCTGGGCAGGTTCTCATTTCTCAGTACTCACCCTTCTTATACATGTTTTCTGTCAAAGTTAAATACATCTGCCTAAGCTCTTAGCTTAAAAAGTAAAATGGGAAAACCTCATAAAATCTGACAATAATAATTTCTCAAAAATCTGAACTTATTTGTGTTTAGTATTGCTAAATGCTCATTGGTAGTTCTATACTCCCTTGGAAAATAAATATATCCTTCTGTCACAAACTTTCCTGAGAAAAGGGAAAATGTTATTTTCAAAATAAAATTAGGTTTCAGAAAGAAGGGCATAAAATGGAACTATAAATTATTTTTTATACAAATTAAGAACCTTTAAGGTGGAATGGAAGCGGACGCGAGAAAGGCCAGTGTTTTTGCAGTTTCTATGGGAAAACCTTTTTTTGCCAAAATAAATCAAAACTTGCTCCAGTACAAACAGAGAGTTTAATTTTCTTCACATGTTGATAGCAATAGTTTCTAAATATATCATGAGCATGGTGGCATTATCCAACAAACTTTTTAAACGAAAAGAAAATGTTTTTGTCAAATTCTAGAACACCCTTGACATATATTCAAGAAATTGTGAGGTCACTATGTGAAAAAAATTAAATTCTATGTCTGTACTGAAGCAATATTTTATTTATTTTATCCAAAAAATCAACAAAAACACTCGCATTTCCTCGCGCCTTCTTTCATTCCACCTTAAGAACCGATAAGAACCTTTATTAGCCTAAAAATATGTATAGATTTCAGGTCCTAAGCAATTTATCTTTGAGTTACTGTTCTCGTTCATTAAAATTAACTGTTAGTTTCGATTAGTGGTTCTGGTTCAACTCCCTGACTTAAAGTGAACTCTGAGATTGTTTTTTCACAATGTACAGACTGCATCTGGATCCCACCTAGATTAAAACTAGAATCTCTAAGAAGTGATCTTGTGATGCATCCAACATCTTCACCAGAAGAACTTGTCAGCACATAGGGACTATACTAAAATCTGAGAGTTTTCTTTCATTCCAGATTTTGAACATTTACCGGCAAAATACAACAGCAAGTTGATGAACAGCATCTGGGGCCTGTATAATCGATACTCAGTTCACAACCTCAAGAAGATTACGGATGGCGAGAAAGCTGTGTTGTCTGGAGCTCAGCAATTGTGAGTCAACTTTTTTTTCCCTTCAGATACAAGTAGACTTAGACTCATTCTTAAATGTGTGGGTAGACTGAGGTAGCTCATTTGTGTGTTGGAGAACTAAGGAATTAGTCAGACTCTTGTATTGTGACACTATTAATTAAAATAAATTAGCAAAATACAAACTAAAATATTTTAATATTGCCATTGTCATTATATTATTGTTATCAAACATCTTAGCCTATTCGGTAGTGTGTCTGTCTTTTGAGCTAAGGGTCCCGAGGTCAATTATCGACATGGCCGAACAATTTATCATTGGTGAAATGTGGGTTTACCCTTTCACAGTGATGAAGTAACTGCCGTGGACAGGATGTTACGCTTGTCCTAGTCTTAAGATAGATTGTAAGGCATATGAAGCTACGACAGGCCTATCAAACCATTAGGGGAAAATATATGGCTTGAATAAAAAAGTGACCCACGCCACAGGCTGGAAACAGTAATGGATGTAAAAAAAAATAATTGTTAGCTGCTTTCCAATACTAAAGATTTAAGATACAAACATTCTCATGTTTTATCAGTGTGTGTTACTTAGAAGTGTTTAACTAGCTAGCGATTCAAACAAAAAATTAACCTCCAACACAGAATTTAATAAGATGGTAGGTTCAAGCATCTAATTAATGTTTAAAGTAATCTATGTGGATAATGACTCACTTAAACGATATAATAAATAAAGTAATTATAAAAATGTTAAAATCATGCTACTTTCTATTTGGATGGAAATCTGGAAAAAATATTTTTTCTGAATTAAATAATGCAATGAAACCATAAAGATTATCTCTATTATTAAAATGGCAAGTTTGTTTTTCATTAGCATTGTGCAATATCCACTCCATGCAAAGAGCTAAAATTTTAAAATTGGTATCTCCTGTGCACAAACATGTGCACCTTGAAAGTGTTTTTTTTAAAGATTTTGTTACATTTATTAAAAATTAAGTTGACAAAAACAAAACGAAGAGATTTTTTTCAGTCTATT
>CABFVX010005049.1:38657-50785 GCA_902151425.1 Timema shepardi
AAAAAAAATGTGTTCCCTGGAATAACAACACAATGTATTGCGGGCAGTGTCGGGTACTTCTGCTAGTAACTAATATAATTTGAAATTTTTGAAAAACATGATGAAGTTGTAGTAAGGCAGCAGATATAATTTGATTAAAGAATTCAATATAATTCAATAGATTGATGAAATAAATAAATTAAATTGATTACAGTGAACCATAAATAAGTTTCTAAAATGTCATAGTGAATTAGTAAAAGTGAATGATATTAATTTTCTTAGATAAATTAGACAAAAACATGAATAAAAACACATTAAAATGTGAGTCAAGTCGCACCATACACATTAAAATATAACATTAAAAGTTAACATGAATTCATATACTGGAAATCATTACATTTGGTATAATGTTAAATGAAAATATTAATAAGATTGAATGATTATAATAAGATTAACTGTAAGAACTGACAATTGATACTGTAATATTGAAAAAATAAATTTTATTGAATTCTAAATTCCTTAGCTTATTTCCTTGCTCCTTGTGTGGCATCCGAGAGATGGCCTTAATTGACATACATGTGACATGTTTCGGCGAGCAACGTCGCCATCCTCAGACAGTGTGTACTGCCATGTGAGCTTTACAGGTTTAAAACCAGAATAAAACTGGTAAAGCTCACATGGCAGTACACACTGTCTGAGGATGGCGACGTTGCTCGCCGAAACATGTCACATGTATGTCAATTAAGGCCATCTCTCGGATGCCACACAAGGAGCAAGGAAATAAGCTAAGGAATTTAGAATTCAATAAAATTTATTTTTTCAATATTACAGTATCAATTGTCAGTTCTTACAGTTAATCTTATTATAATTATTCAATCTTATTAATATTTTCATTTAACATTATACCAAATGTAACGATTTCCAGTATATGAATTCATGTTAACTTTTAATGTTATATTTTAATGTGTATGGTGCGACTTGACTCACATTTTAATGTGTTTTTATTCATGTTTTTGTCTAATTTATCTAAGAAAATTAATATCATTCACTTTTACTAATTCACTATGACATTTTAGAAACTTATTTATGGTTCACTGTAATCAATTTAATTTATTTGTTTCATCAATCTATTGAATTATATTGAATTCTTTAATCAAAATAATTTGAAATGCTATTTAAATTTACTCATCACTATTAAAGTAACAAAAAAAGTATACAACACTCATACACAGGTAATGGTTCTTGCCTCTGCAAACATGTAGATCTTCTCCTAGACACACTGTGATTATATTATTATACCTCCTTGAATCTTATGTTTGTTTTTTAATATTACAGCAGTTACATCAACTCTGTAGCCTTAGCTCCCCCCTCCTAGACAAATTGTGCTAGGAGAGGTTGAATGGAGGGTCAAATAAGTTGCATGGACTGGAGAAAATGGTAACTACACTTACAATATATTATTTAAAGTCAATATAACCATGTCAATACAATATTTACGTGAATATACTCCCTCAAGACTCAAAATATTTCATTTATGCTTAATTTAATTTGGTAAATAGTAATATATTTAATAATTTATATTGTGAGTTTTTCTTTGGTTAAGATTTCAAGCCACTATTCAACGCTTCCCCAAGCAAGTAAATGTATAATGTATTCTAGATTTTCAAAATCTTAAATTAAAAAACCGTGCAATATCTTTTACAACATTTAACAACATATGATTGTTATTATAACTAGCATGATTAAGATAGTCTTAAAATAATTTGAGGATTTAAAATCACTTTTTGCTCCTCTTATTTTATTCGCAATACATAATATGTACATCCTACACACTTAATCGCACCATTCCCTTGTAGAGTAGGCAAAAGACTGTGAATATAGCTCAAAAAATAACTCCATATGTACTTAAGCCATCCCCACAAACTTTTTTTTTATACTTCCTTATCCTTGCATACCCCCTTTGCTTCAACAACATCCATACACCGAGTCATGCATGCTCTTATATCATTCTCTCAATATGCTCAAACCAACTTAAGACACCTCTTTTACAGTGACTTACTGAATTCCCTTTCAAACCGCACTCCTTCAGCACCCATTCATTACTGACTGTCCATATGAGTTTTTTTGTTTTTCTCCTTACAAACCCAAGCTTCACATCCATACAACAATGTTGGCATTAACACATTGTTATTTACTTTCATCTTTGCCTCTTACAACACTTCATTCTTTGCATTAGTCCGCATACATCCAACTTTTCTTCAAGATGCATTCACTTGTTTGTCAATTTCCTTACCATTTATCCTTACATTTTTACAGAATATTCTGCCCAAATACACAAAATCATTCACGTGTTCTAACTAGTTTTCCATTTTTACTAAGCTGAAAATCATTTCCTGAACTTTCTTTATCAAAAACTATCACTTTAGTTTTGAAAACACTTATAAAAAGATCAATTTTGCCTGTAACCACATTCAAACGATTTAATGCATTTTGCAAGTAATTTTTATTCTCATCCATTAAAAGGCATCATTTGAATATAGCAGCCCTCTCACATTTACATTGTTCATTTGCACACCAACCACATTCTCACAAGCATTCCTCATACACTTATCCATGAATACATTAAACACCCATGGAAACCTAACACAATAAAGCAAATAATAATTTGGTGTAAAGTTATTCAATGCTAACATGGTGTTCAAAGTTACTCTGGTTTCTGCTACACAATTTAAATTGAAAATTCATGTCAGGGCTGGTGCTCAAATGTATCTACTGTATCTCATAGTTACATTCAAGAACTCTATTTTATAATAAATTAAATTGATAAAACTAAAGAAAAATGAAAAATAAACTACTAAAAGTAAATTTGATGAAGAAAGCCCACTTAGGAAAAGAGTAAAAATGTGGAAAGAATCCAATGAACAAAGGTGACATCTTCCTTTCTTCTGTCTTCTATAGTAGAAAGTCACACACTCTCTCCTTTCTTCTTTGCGTTTGATAAAGGCAACAATGCCAAAATATTGTACTATGTGTGTGTGACTATTTCTACTATAGAAGACATAAGAAAGGAACAAGATGTCACCTTAGTGCTTGGATTCTTCCCACAAGGTGGGCTTTCTTCATCAAAATTACTCTTAGTAGTTTATTTTTCGTTTTTCTTTAGTTTTATCAATTTCCTTTATTATAAAATTATTTAGCAATTGGGCCACCTCAATTTTAAACATTCAAGCACTCTAGTAATGGTGCTTGATTGTAGAGAGTAATTTTATTTCCTGTGGTATTTGATAAGTTTTTCTGTTCTTGTTATTACTAACTCAAGTTATCTTGTCTATTTCCTAAGATATGAACCCAGTCCTGGTTACTTATGGAGCAACTTTACTTGACCATCAATTCAAGACAATACTTGAAACCATCTATAGCTGATGTCTGTCCATACTCTGCATATAAATCCGGTGTCATTCGTCAAAAATAATATTTTGGGGTTGTATTTTGTAAGATTTTAACGGTGTTGAGCTATTAGCAAACACACCTGTGATATTATATTTTATTTAAGTGTTTTTTGTCTGTTGTTTTAGTCTGTAGTCTTAATTCATGGAATTGTAGTTTTATAAGGTAATTATATCATTTTTCTTCTATCAGGTTTACATCTCTTAATCTCTCGAGTTCTCATCACAATATGAAAGTAATAGATATAAACATATTGAGTATTGTGGATAGCTTATTTGGTGAAATATTGAAACCTATTTGATTAAACGGTAATAAAACATTAACTTGTGTTCTGATTTTGCTCTTACATAAATATTTGTTAACATTTTTAATTGGTATCATAATATAGCTATTCAATATAATAAATATATAAACTTTATCAACATCAGTCATTTGTAAGCCTCTAAATTTCCGAACTAAATACTTAAGACCCATGAAACATCATTTTGAAGTGTTCAATCAAATTATTTATTGCATTTTAAGTACCGGTACCTAATATTTATGTGTGAGAGAGACACACATTTTATTATATATCTATTAGAGAATGTATTGAAACTTTTAATTGCCAGATTAACAAATATAATAACTAAAGTATTACAATTACCTGAGAAAATGTTTCCCTTATAGTGGTGGTGGTAACAATGTCATACCAATAGCAGGAGAGAATTTAGCACATGTTATTACTATGCTTTTTTGTTTTCACTCATCCTCAAGGCCATTAGTCCTTTGGACTATCTATTACTTGTAAATCAAATTGGCCTTGAGAGTCAATGTTTGCTACACTATTCTTGTCGCCAACCCTGGTCCTAAGGGCCAGTTCAATACATTGGCCACAGGGTTAACACTTTGTTTAGCTGGTTGAGTTAGTAAAGTGTTTTTTATAGCAGGGAATACAATTTATGTTTAGCACAAAAACTAGTTTACCAGAGCCAACACATTTTATTAAATCCTTTTAAGCAAATAACTTAAAATACTTCATTTTTTTTCTTTGATAGTTGTTTATTAAAATCATGTAATTACTTAGCTCAAACTCTAAGAACGTCATAATAGTCTTTAAAGAGCTAATTTTGTCTGAAAAATTCACTAAACTTGCAGATAATTAGTAGTTTGCTACCTGTGACTGTGAAAGTTTGAAGATGTAGTGTATTTGTATAAATAATGTGTGTTCTAACAACAAACAAAATAAATATAACAAAAACTCAACCTTAAAAGTCAAACTATATTTCAGCACAATAACATGTTTATTTTATAAAAGAACCAGCTGCCTGAACCAATTTAAAAACTAGAAGTTTCTTCATTTGACATCCACCTTAGTCACCTCTTGGAACATAGCTATGAATTATCATCTTGTTCTGACCTTCTAGCATCTTTACATCACCAAGACTCCTTTCACCAGTATATCAGAATTTGGCTAAGTTTTTTTTTCAATATCTTCCAATATTTGCATGGTAATTTCTGCGATTACATCTGCAATGCCACTCAATTCTTTTGTGACTTCTTCAGAACTTTTTGTCGTCTCTGCTGGTTCTTGTATAGTTTGAGTTTCATCCGTTCGTGTGTGGACTTCACTATCTTCAATATTATTGGTGATATTTTGTCTCAATAACATCTCAGAATGCTTTTCCTCATGATCTGTTCCATTGAGCTCCATGATGTTTTGAAATGTGGCCTTGAGTGGTCTCAAAGTAACCGTTTGTTTTTCGTCCTCTGACTCGAGAAGCACATCCTCCAGAACAATAGGGAAGGTCTCATCGAACGACGTGAACTCAAAGTCAGATGGGATATCCAGACTATACAGGCCCTGAACATATCTCTCCATGATTAATTCGCGCGAAGAAACATCGTGAGGGTCCACCACATCTCTCATGTCTTCTGGTAACTCAAGTTCCGAGGTCAATGTTTTCTTGTCATCGCCCGATTCTCTTTTACTCAGTGGTTTATAGGTTGCGAACGTTCCACAGTCAGTAACTGTGATGGGTCTGAGTGGCTGTTCATAGTATGTCTCTGTATTTTCTATGGCATCTAGGATGTCTGCACCTTCTACCAACTGTCTGTATTTATTGAATGACATGGGTTGAATGGTGACTATGGGAAGTATCATATTATTGATCAATAAAACATATTTTTAAATAACTTTTTTTTTAGATATCCAACACACCTGGGACCTCCTAAAATATAGTTGACTTCAGAACAACACCTATTATGCTTGAGGCACTTGAGGCACATCAACACAAAGGTTATTAGTGCACTTTATGGATCTTCAGGTTATTGGCATAACACTCACTCACCTCGACCGCGCTAGTGGGTGCGCAGTCTCAACTAGATTGGTGTCGGTAAAAGAAAGGCAGAGGCCCGTTAAACTGATATTTTTTATTTCTATGTGGTTTTTCAATCTCCCTTCACCAAAATGCAAGTACATTTCCTTCAAATCCTCTATATCCACACCATAAACTGTTAGTATAATAATATTGCGCGTGTGGGCTTCATCATTCGAAGCCCAGTAGTGGAAAGATTAGCCAGTACTAATGTACCGTTGCCTGAGGAACGCCTGTAATAATCACACACACATCCTTTCCATTAAGGCTCTACCCATGTCCTAATGAGATGAGATGATGATGATAGTGATTATGAGGTTGTGAACCAATGGAAACACTTAAACCCAACTTAAGCCTAACTAACCAAACCCTGGTGATCATTGGGGTCATTCCCCTTTCAGGAAAAATACCCAAGGTACCAGCTGGGAATTAAACCCGAGACCTTGGATAACACATTAGTAGCTACTATACTGTGAAAATTAATTGGGACCAGCTATTTTTCTCTCAGAATTGTAATGTGATTGCCAGTTGATGTCTTAAACCGACTTAAACCAGTTTTATCTGCCTTGAGGTGGTATGACTGTTAGAACTTGACAATAAGGATGTGGTTTGACTAGTTTTAAGCGGGAAATAGTTAGTTCAGCTTCAGTTGTGAGCTTTTGTGTGTGACAGGTGGATGCTAGTTTTTGCTCTCTGTGAGATACATGTTGCTTTCATGTATTTAAAAATGGATATTACTCCAAGGAAGTGTGAAAAAATAATTGCTCTTAAGGATCACACTTCTATGACAGTGAGAGATATTGCTTCTGGAGTTGGTGCAGGAAAATCAAGTCTATCAAGAATTCTTACGAGATACAATGCATCTGGATCATCATCTCCAAAAAGAATAGGTAAATGTGGAAGAAAACGTAAAACAACTCTATGAACCGATAAAATTTTAATCAGAAATAGTAAAACGAATCCAACAAAAACAAGCACAGACCTTCAAAGAGATTTATCGGCTAGTGGTTTTGATGTTATTAATCCAACTGTATGCCATAGGCTTCTGAAAGCTGACCAGAAGGCATGAAAACCAACTAAAAAACAATATTTGACTGCTAAAATAAAGATAAAACTTTTAGCATAAGACAAAAAATATAAATCATTGACTGCTGACAACTAGAAAAAGTTAATTTTCAGTGATGAAACTCATTTATTTGTGCAGGATTACAAAGAAAATGTCGTTAGATGAAGCAACTGTAAACCCTTAAGAAGTGAGCATGTTCAACAAACTGTAAAACACCCTCTGAAACAGATGTTTTGGGGTTTTTTCACAGAAAATGGCACTGGAAGCTCAGTTCCCGTTCAAGGTATGATGAATTCATCCAAATATGTAGAACTATTATAATGTAAGATTGTTCGAGTCTTGCAAACTTTTGACAGGACATTTCAACATGTCTGGCCCCATGTCACAGTTCAAAATTGGTCAAGACTTTCATGCTGGAAAATAAAATTAATTTGCTTGATTGACCTGGAAATTCGACAGACTTAGATCCAATAGAAAACTTGTGGAATATTTGGAAGCTAAGTTTAAGTAAAATTGACTGTACAACCAAAGAACGCATGATAACGAATGCTATAAAAGTGTGATTCCACTATGATGAAGTCAAAAATACGTGCACTAAATTAGTGGAGTCAATGCCAAAACGAATTCAAGAGGTAATTTCTGCTAAAGGAGGACATATTTCATACTAATATAGGTATTTATCAGTGTATACAAATGTATAGTTTTTGATTAAGAGTGATCTTTTACTTTGTCTCAATTAATTTGCACAGTATAGTAGATGCAGTACATAAAAATAAAAAAAAATTCACACCCAAAGGCGACATAGCGATGGTCCATCCAAGGAGAAGCTTTTAGCGTAATGAAGAAGGAAGTACCGTTGGTGTTCTTGCCATTGTTAGCTGATGAGAGCACACCTCTTCGGCTGTGGCTTACACACACACTTTCATCTGCGAACATCTCTTCTTCCTCGAGACCTTCTGGGGAAGCTTAACAGATTGTTATCGTCTAGCTTAGAACTGAACATGGGTGTTGAAACTAGACTATTTGTCTGAGTTATTAGAATACTAAATATGAATGATCCACAGCATTGGACCTATGTGTATGGTTAGAATAGTGGCAAGGGAAGCAACATTTCAGATTAATTTATCATGTTCAGGTGTCAATTTTAAATGATTTAATATACATAGAAAACTCAGGTTAAATTGTGTATTGAAAAGTGAGATACTGATATTCATTGTACTAGGGGTGTACAAAGTATACTTTTTTATACTTTAATTTTTAAATGAAGACAAATTGAAGTTAAAATATTTTTGTTATTGTTTCATATTATTTTATATATTTATCTAAGAGTATACATAAATTATAATTCACGAAATATGTTATTGCAAAATTGTCCAAAAGATTCATCTAAGCCAGTGGTTCTCAAACTTCTCTGCCTCGCGGCATGGTATATCTACTCGAGATGCAGCACGCTGATCGTTTAGGATGGCAATACTTCGAGCTGATGTCAAACCTGCATGGGCTTCTGGCCCGATAACATGATCATGCTTGTTGAGTGTACTGTGAGAGTTGTCTGCTGGATGTTTGATGGGTTTTGAAATTAGTGAATATGTTTTGTATTTAAATTTTGTTTATTTCTGGTACAGTATGGTTTTAATATTAAAATGGATAAGTTTTTGGTAAAAAAAAATACTAATGAGTTTGTTGGATACCAAAGTGGAAATGAAAACAAACAAGTTACAAGTGTGAGTTCCAAGCATTAAACTCCGCAGGCAGTATCATTACTTGTTACAACTCGCAAGTATAACAACAGTTACCTGAAAGTGTATAACCCGAACGGGTAGTAAGACGCGGTGCTAAATATTAGTTACCTGAACTTTGGATTCACATATGATGGCCCTGAAAACTCTCCAATTTCTGAATGTGTGGTGTATGGGGAAAAAACTTAGTAATGAGATAATGGTTCTGAGTAAATTGAAAATACATATAAATATAAAGCACAGTCATTTTAGCCGTTTATTATCATCTGGTGTAAAACAAGCAAAATCTATGGAAAAAATAACGACTATACCTGAAATAAACCAACTAGCCAGCTACAAAGGGGCTGAGATAGTAACAATGAAGATGCAGCCTCACACCATTGCTGAGGATTTGATTTTGTCTGCATGCAAACAAAATGTTAAATTCATTTTAAGAGATGCAGCTGAAAGAAGTATCTATAGTAAGTACCATTATTAAATGATACAATTTCTCGTAGTGATGACATGTCTTCAGATATTGTGAAAAATGTAGCTGAAAAATTGAGTGACGAGCGAATATTCGTCCTGCAGATGAACGAGTCAACATGCATCAGTTTAAAGTGTCATGTATTGAGCCACATCAGATTTGTTGATAATGATGAAATTAATGAACAATTTTTGTTGTGCACAGAATTACTTAACACGTAAACAGGATTAGATATATTCAACTTCATCACTGAGGTCTTGGGAAACAATGGACTATGCTGGTAAAATTGTGATTCTGTCCAGCAATGAGTGGAGGATTCTAAGGTTTAATTGTAAGACTAAAACAAGAATTTCCAAACATAAACTCTACTCATTGATTCATACATCATGAGGCTCTGGTGGTAAAAACTCACCCAGCCAAACTTAAAGGTGTTTTGGACTTCGTTATTAAGATGGTCAACCACATTAAGTCAAGAGCTTTAAAACATGACTTCTCAATCAAACGTGTCTTGAAGTGGGCTCGCCATTATACATTAGTTCTACACACCCATATTCGTTGGCTGTCAAGGAGAAAAGTTCTCACAAGATTTTATGAACTTAAAAACAAGTTAACTAACCTCTTTATTCCCGAAAACTCAGACTTTAATTCTAGATTAAATGATGAGTAGTAGTGTGCCAAGCTAGCCCACTTGGCTGATATCTTCAGACATTTAAAATTTTAAATAGCCTGAATGGAAGTATGCACAGCAAAGAAGAAAATGTGTCAACCTGAAGTGACAAACTTAATGGTTTCTTTAAACAAGCTTATACTCTAGAAACTACAAATGGAAAATAAGTTGCATATGTTTCCTCTTACAGCTGATATAGATCCTCGAAGAGAAATTACATAGGGATTGCTCGTGGAACATGTCAGTTCTTGAGATAAAATGAACCAGTACTTCCCCTCTCTCACTGTCAACAAATATGACTGAGTATGCAATCCGTATGCAGTATTGCTTGAGGAAACAACCCAACTCAAAATGGAAGAAATTGAAGAACTTGCTGAACTGCAGGTAGATTGAACCCTACAGCTGAAATATGGAGAACTACCACTCGCTACATTTAGGATGTTAGCAAAGGAGTCCCCATCAATATCTGGATGTGCTGTAAGAACAGTTGCCAGTTTCTACTACTTACCTCTGTGAGCTGGGATTTTTAGCACCTACAAACATAAAGAATAATAAACGAAAATAACTTATTTCTATTGAACAGGAAATACGGGTCTGCTTACATAAGTGTCCAAGAATAAAGGTTTTGTGCAAGAAAAGACAAGCCCATGAGTCTCATTAACTCAAGATACTAGTATTTATTGTTTCAACTAGTTTAAATTATTAATATATTTAAAATGCTTATATATAGTTACATGGAATGGTATCTTTACCTGCTTGCCAAATTTAAGTTTTCTATGATACTAAGAAAGAGTTATTTATATTAATTTTGTAATTTAGCCCCCACCCTTTTTTTCAGCTCACTTTTGAGATATTTTAAAATTTATCTGTTCATCTGGATTTTTCTCTCTATCTGTCCTCCAAATTTTAATTTTCTCCTTCATCTAAGATGCCTTAACTATAAAACTATAGACCACCTTCCCGTTCACTTACTGGAGTTCCATTTAAAATAATAAAATTTTCACTTTTATTTTTATTTACTTATTTATTTACTTTTATTACTGTTCTCTCTCAAACATATATGTAGTTAATATATTAGTTTTGGAAATATTACCCCCCACTCTCGGTGCATTTCTTAAACTCCCATTTAAAAATTTCAAATTTTAAGATATATTTATTTGGTCATCTGGAGAAATACTTCAACCTGCCTGCTAAATTTAAATTTTCTCTCACAATTAAATGTGTTTTATTTCATTCTATAACTCCCTTCATTCCCCTATCACCCAATGTCTCATTTGACATTTTTGGTTATTTGGAATGGTCCCTTTACTTTCTTTCTGAATTTCAGTTTTTTTCCACATTAGTTGTTTCTATTAGTTTTAGAAATTTTAAACCCCTAGCCTCCTCTCCCTATTTTTCTAACTACCACTTAGAAATATGAATTTTAAGAGTTATTTAGTTATCCGGAAATGTCCTTCCTGATTGCCTAATTACAGCTTTTTACCACACCTAAGAGATTTTTTTTTAGGTTTATACACCCCACCCCTATTTCCTGGGGTCCCATTTAAAAGTTTTAAATTTTCAGACTTTTATAATATTATTTGGGGTGGTTCATTTGACTGACTGCCAAATTTCAATTTCCTACCACAATGATAATAAGTTATTATATTAGTTTTGAAGTTTTTAACATCCCCCCTCCCCCAGTGGTGTCATTGCGGAACTGCAGCACCCCCTATTTCCATATTATCGATAATATTTAATGTAATGAGTCCTTTTTTCTTTATTTTTGTAGTACAATATATATTCCTTAAGCTTAATGTCAGTACTTCAGTAGCCATCCCCCAGTTTATGGTGTTTGACTGTTGTGTGCATGCACACATAGGAGGGGGTTGGGATGGATGGCGGGACTGCCAGGTATAGAGAGCACTGTTGCTCTCGCAGTGCTGGCTCTGGTGTGATGGTTGAAGGAAGTTTTTTTTTACTCAGCGTGTGTTGTGCTTAAAAACCATGTACCATATTCTTGAATGTGATGAGGTGTAGAATTAGATTATTATTCTGCTTCCAGCTATTCTATTTGATTAATTTTTTTTTCGGTTATTTTATTTAACAGAAAGACAAAATATGCTTGCAGTACTTTCAATGGAGAAAAATTTCCTCAATTGTCATCCAGAGATCAAGGAGAAAATTATTGAACTTTTTGCGCAAATTAAAACAAGAAGAATGGATTTAATTTTTAAATCAATAGATCAGGCTTGAAATGTAACAATTTAAGTTAAAGTAAGTAAAAAAGTTTGATTTTTTTTGTTAAGATTTTATCAAGTTCCTGAATAAATTTTCTTTTTATACTTTTTTTTTCCTTTTACACAGTTTTAAAACAAAGGCTAAATATTTTCTGGAGTAGCACCTCCATTAATTTTAGCTACGAGCCGCC
>CABFVX010005050.1:0-26867 GCA_902151425.1 Timema shepardi
ATCTCCAATGTTTCGAGTAGTTCGAGTTTCTCGCGAGACTGTTGGAATGAACCCTGTGACCATTAGAAGGTGAATCACTGAGCAATCAACGATTCGTCCATCTATCCGGTCAAACTTGTAAATACGGGGTCATATAAGTGGCACACTTTCCCGCCAAAACTCCGCGGGGCGCTTTGAGCAATGCGTGATTCTCGCCAACGGACTTTTGTTTCTATTTCTAATTAATGTTGTGGGTACAGTCGGTTCAAAGGACGATACATGGGGAGCATTGAGCAGCTCTTCAGACGTTTAGAGAGTATTGAGCAGCTCTTCAGACGTTTAGAGAGCATTGAGCAGCTCTTCAGACGATTAGAGAGTACTGAGCAGCTTTTCAGACGTATAGAGAGCTCTGAGCAGCTCTTCAGACGTTTAGAGAGTACTGAGCAGCTCTTCAGACGCTTAGAGAGCATTGAGAAGCTCTTCAGACGTTTAGAGAGCATTGAGCAGCTCTTCAGGCGTTTAGAGAGCATTGAGCAGCTCTTCAGACGTTTAGAGAGCACTGAACAGCTCTTCAGACGTTTAGAGAGCATTGAGCAGCTCTTCAGGCGTTTAGAGAGCATTGAGCAGCTCTGCAGACGTTTAGAGAGTACTGAGCAGCTCTTCAGACGTTTAGAGAGTACTGAGCAGCTCTGCAGACGTTTAGAGAGCACTGAGCAGCTCTTCAGACGGTTAGAGAGCATTGAGCAGCTCTTCAGGCGTTTAGAGAGCATTGAGCAGCTCTTCAGACGTTTAGAGAGCATTGAGCAGCTCTTCAGACGTTTAGAGAGCATTGAGCAGCTCTTCAGACGTATAGAGAGCATTGAGCAGCTCTTCAGACGTTTAGAGAGCATTGAGCAGCTCTTCAGACAATTAGAGAGTACTGAGCAGCTTTGCAGACATCTAGTCGGATAGCTCAGTGGTAGAGAATTGACTTACCAAGCCAAAGGAACCGAGTTCGATTCCTCTATCCTGGAGTGTTTGAAATTTAAAGACTATGTTATTTAGATGCGGCTATAACTTTTTTTTAGCACCGAGTCTTACTACCCATTCGCGCTACACGCCTATGTACTAATTACACTAAGATGTAAAGGATTAGGAAGGTTTAATTTAGATGAAGTGCATCCACATTCACGTAGGGGGAGAGAGTGGACAACCATTTATGAAAAACCACTCATTGCACCCGAGCTAGATTCGAACCTCAATCTCCCCGTCATAGGTAATCTATTCTACCGCGAGAGTAGCACCTTAAACCATGCGGACACCTGAGAGTTAATTTTTTTAAACTTTAAAATCAAGATTTAAACGTTTGAACTGGTTAGAAATTTGCTGATAATTTTCACCTGAATTTTGTTTAAAAGTGTGTTTAAAAATATCCGACCACTTCTTGAATAACAGAGAATTTCTAACAGTCCGTAGCTCGTCTCTCTGCTCGACTAAGTAGAATTCCCTAACTTTGACCCGAATAATTACCAAGAAATATAAAATAGAAGCCCTGCTACTTTTTTAAGCGTACAGAAAGTATTGTAATCATGAACACTTTCTACCTCGAGACAATATTGACGTTTTATGTGACATCAAACTCAAAATTTGGGGTTCACACTTATATTTCCCTCTGTCTGTCAGTATTTGTGGTTACAGTCAAAGGGTTCTGATGAATTTTGTTTAAACCTGTCATTGAGATATTATATGGTCATATCTCGAGCTTAAATAATTATTTTAGTTACATTTGTGAATTAAGGGTATTTTCATTACTACATATTTTAGAAAATACCAAATTTTCCGCAAATGGTTTTTAAAGATATTGTTCAAAATGAATATATTAAGATTGTTTATTTTATAAGTGTTTTCTGGGGAACAAATAATTTTAGGGTAAATAATGAAGACTGATTTTTGAAATTTCGCAAAAATTATTTGAAAACTACTATAATGAAATTGTTAAAAATGGGTAGCCATGGAGTATTAAAAAATATTAATCAACAATATTTTGTTTTTTAGATTAAAAATATTTTAAAGGCTGTTTTCTTGTATGCAATTTTTGAACATTATCTTCCCAAGAATAATAAACTAAGTTAAAAGGAAAAGCATGTACGATCGTGTTTATTTAACAATTTAATTCAAAAATCTATCTATCACATCCTTAATAGTGGACACCTAATAGATCACAAATTATTCTCGGTGTTAAAATTATTATGATTTTGTTCCTTTCTTTGATATATCAGGTTAGTTCTCAGAAACACTCGCGCTGCCTCTTTTTAAGGTTCACGTTGTTTAATCAGATTACGGTGGGCAGGACCTGCAGAGTGAATGGGAGAACCTAGAACCTTGTTCAGGTACTGGCTGGTGACCCCAGTGGGAAGACCTAGAGGCAGATGTGAGGATAACATTAGTATGGACCTGAAAGAGAGAAGGGTGTAATGAGGTGGACTGGATAGAACGAGCTCAAGATAGAGATAGGGTGTAATGAGGTGGACTGGATAGAACGAGCTCAAGATAGAGATAGGGTGTAATGAGGTGGACTGGATAGACTATAACTAGCTCAAGATAGGGAAATGTGGCGTACCTAAGTAAGTGCGGCAATGAGCTTTCGGAGCTCCTAATGCCATTCAGTAAGTAAGATACGTTTAGTTAATGGTGCACCCAGGGTGGGGAGGGGATGTAAAAACGAGATATCTGCCCTGTCTTCTCAAGATCCTCAATAATCTTAATAAAACTTAAAATGCATGAATTTTAGGTATTATAGTATTGAACACTGAAGATGTTATTGAATGTCGGGTTACATTTTAAAATCAGTTTTACGAATTAATATTGAAACGCTTTATTATTTCACGCATTTAAAATGTCCTTGAACATTCCAATAGGAAACACTTAAATAAATAATATGTTTTTATGCATTCCATGCCCCGCACTACTTGTCTGCGTGTCCACCAATGTGAGTTGTATATTTCTACAAATATAACTAAAAAAATATTATGTGAAATGAAGTAGTACTAAACTTGAGGTTCACACCGCCTTAATTGGCCGCGTGACGGAAGAATGTGTCGTACCAACAGTCCGTGTTGGGATGAGAGTCAGTCAGCCTTGGCCTTGTAAGAAAATAGATAGGAGGGAGGGTTGGGCTCTTGTGAATGTGGGACAAGCGAACTAACTGGTTCCTCCTTCCGACACTTGCACCGCCTGTGGCGCTAGTTGTCTCTAACAGGTCCACCTGGCGTGAAGGGAGAGCAAATAACAATCACACACAACATATTCACACATTCTCAGTGTTTCCAGGTTCAATAACTTTGGGGTTAAGACTTCCTCCGACATTGGCTTATTGTTGAAGAACCTTTTCAATTTCCATTGAGACACATCCATGGGATGGGTACTCTTATAGGACTAGCTGATCCCGTAAACTAGTTCGGGGCACTATCGCTAGGAGCATCTTGCAATGACATCACAGAGGAATGCGCATGCGTGGACGTGGAGTATATAGAGAAGGAAGTAAGAAATCTATGTAAAATTCGTCGTTACTGGATTATTAACAATTTGTCGTTTATTTTAAAGGAGTTTAGCTAGATTTTAAATATTATAACGTGGTTTATTTATAAAATACCAGATTTAGCTACATTTAATATAAGAATTCATTCATTAAAATTCCGCAATATTATTATTATTATTATTATTATTATTATTATTATTATTATTAGCACCGCGTCTTACTACCCGTTCGGGTTATACGCACTTACGCTAATATGTAATGGTAGGGTGATTGTGATATGAAATGGAGGACCTACAGTTTAACGTGAAATCCGAACCAAGGTGGAGGCCTGGCATTCCCCACATTCACAAGATGTCTTGTCAGAGGTGAAGGAAGGGTTTGATAATCAGATAAATTTGTGCCAGGACCGAGGATTGAACCCCGGCCGCCAGCACAGAAGTCTGACGCCTTACCCCTAGACCGCCAGGTCACCAATTCCGCAATATAAAATGTGTTGTGGTCCAAGTGTAACATCTAGCTTAGAATCTTTTAGTTCGCAGCACTAACGCCGCGAGCGCTTCATACTTGCCTACATTAAAGTGCCGTTTCTATATTTAACCCTTTTATATATACACATCTTTAAATCACGGAATGGGGGGTGACGAAGGGCAAATTTTATTATTATTATATTAATCATATATAAAATGGTTCAGCAGTTATTTGCATGAAAGATCATTCCCTATTAAAATTGATTCACATATCTCAAACACATTTGTGGCAAACCACAGGGTTCTAATTTAGGTCCTCTTCTCTTTAATGTGTTTATTGATGACATTGGTAAATATTTGAACTCGTCTAGTTATTTACTCTTTGCTGATGATGTAAAATTATTTAAGACTATCAAATCAATAGCAGATTGTATAGATTTACAAAATGATGCAAATGGTATTTTACAATGGTCTTTGGAAAATGGAATGTCTATCAATAAATCTAAGACCAAATCTATATCTTTTACTAGGAAAACTAATCCTTTCTTTTTTACTTATAAATTGGGCAGTGATAACATAGTTCGTACACTTTGTATTAATGATCTTGGTGTCCTCCTGGATAACAAACTTTATTTCCACTATGATGTAGACCATGTCATTTCCCAGTAATTGAAATTACTTGGGCTTATTAAATTTATTACGTCATCATTTAAGAAAGTTGACAGTTGTTTATGTCTGTACTACGTCCTGGTTAGATCTAAGTTAGAATATGCTACTGTTGCTTGGAATTCCATCACCTTAACTGACTATCTTGGGTTGGAAAACGTTCAAAGAAAATTTGTTGCTGCATGCTATGATAAATACTTTAGTAACCGGATTTATTATGATTATGACAGAATTCGAAACCTCTTGTGGCTCCAAACTCTCTTCTCGCGTAGACTTTATTGTGATGTCCTTTTTGTTTTTAATATTTTCAATAGCAAAATTTATAGAAAATTTTCCCTTGAACCTGCAGGCGTTCATTCATATCCCTTCTCGGGCTTCTCGTAATTCAAAATTATTTTCTCTCACTAGCTCTTATAAGGTGAGCCCTATAAGTCGCTGTGTCCATAGCGCTAATTCTAGATTTGTCGAATTCGACTTCTATCATAAAAGAAAAGCTAATCTCAGAGAGTTATTTAAGGCAATCCCTTATCAATAATTTATCCTGTAGAGTTTCTGCCTATAATATTTACATTTACAATATTCTGATTTATATTTTTGCATATTGTTACTGCTTTTAACCACGCTTTAGTTATTTGTTATTATTGCTATTTTTTATTCTTATTATTATTAATTGCTTTTTGTAACTTTCAATCATTATATAACATTATTAAACCATTTTTGTCTATCTTATTTTCTCATGTAAATATATGTATTTGTGTACTTTTCAGTGCTGGCCTGTTAGAGGTCCTACGACTGTTGGCCAGCACTATAATAAAGAAAATTGAAATTATTATTATTACCGCGTCTTACTACTATTTTCGGGTTGTACGCCTATTTACTAAATACTCCAATGTGCTAGGTATTAGGAAGTTTGCATTTTATAGGAAGTAAACCCGCATTTGTGTGGAGGGAGTGTGGAAAACAATATTTAAAAAAAACCTTAGTACCCCCGACCGAGATTTTAACCTCGACTGACCCCGTCATCGGCAGTCTAGACTGTTGTGGAAGTGACTCCCTAGACCATACGGCCAGCGAAACGAGTAGCTCAGTGGTTGAATCTGTCCAGGAAGATCAGGATCTGACTGGTTATAATCCGCTGACTGAGTTTCATTCCTCTTTTTAGACGAATTATGGTGCATTTAATCTTGATTGTGCTCCTAATCCCAACCTTATTATACTAATAACTAAAAACCCTTTTACTGTAAGGATTTCAAATATACATACAAATGGCGAAAAGTTTGAACTTTGTAGGTTTAGGAAATTAGAGGGATAAAATTAATTTTAAGGAAATTAATCAAAATTTTAGAGAAAGAATAGAAATTAGTAAACCCCTAATACTTGTGTAGTATTTTACTTTTAGGAAAGATACTAATGTTGGTTTAGGATTAGGATGTTGTACCTTACGGAGAAGGCTGTATGCTGTAATAAACTGTGTTTAGAATGTTCACGGTAAAGCTCTTGAACAATAGGAATAATATCGATCTATGAACATTTACCTAATTTATAGAAAAAATACCCACTAGCAAAATTGTCATGTAAGAATATCCAGCTGTCTTTTGGATTACAAAATGTAAGTAATGTAGGATTATTCTTATATTTCCAATAATTGTCATTTATGAACATTTAATTTAGAATTCTCTTAATTTAATTACATTAATTTTAAAACTAAGTTTATAATTGGATATAATATTATTTGACTACGTTACAGTACCATTCATTGGGGTGCATTTTATAAATATAGTTTTTTTAAACAACAACTTCTAAACATGAGATCTTGGCGTGCTAACCAAAATTTTCCGGGTTTGACTCCCGTATCTGATATTCATTTTAAAACTAGATTAAAAACATATAAAATATTAAAATGATGTACAAATTTCCATAAATATCACCGTAAACCCAATCACTTTGATAAAGCAGGCTGTTATTTTTTTTTAAGTAAAAAAGAATCAGATTAAATTAGACCCACACATTTTCAAAAATTTGTTTACGTTTCAAAACGGTCTATTTGTTCGGATTAAGGGAAATTTCTTAATGTGCTATATATTAGGATATTTAAAAAACACATACCCTATTTTTAATTGTCACATAGACTAAGGTGGCAGCCTCACAATAGACCTAATTGATGGAGATGTCGAGGTTCAAATCTCACCGAGAGTTCTTTTCCACGTGTTATTTATCACTGTGGTTTTCCCATCCTCTCTCCATTCTAATGAGGGTTCACGCCCTCTAAAGCTCCTTATTTTTCTCACCGCTTTTATTAAGCCTTTTTGGGGTGTCCTGGTGGTCTAGGGGTAAGGTGTCGGACTTCTGTACTGGGGGTCCGGGGTTCAATCCTCGGTCCCGGTAGAGATTTATCTGATTGCCAAACCTTTCCTTCACCTCTGACAAGACGTGTATTAAACACAACTTGTGAATGTGGGGAATGTCAGGCCTCCACCGTGGTTCGGATCCCACGTTAAACTGTAGGCCCTCCATTTAATCTCACAATCACCCCACCATTACACATTAGCGTGAGTATAAACCGAACGGGTAGTAAGACGCCGTGATAATATTAAAACCTTTAATAACCACGATGTTAAACATAATACAATAGTAACTTAAAAGAACCTGCATCAACCTTTCAAATTTGGTTTTGATGGTTATGGGAAGGCTAGAGTTTGGATCCCAGCTGAGTTTACTGAGGACAGTTTTCTTCAATGTTTTCCCACTCTCTCTCCAGCAAATTTGAGTACACTTCCTCTAAATTCTATAACTACTTATCCCGCCTTACCTCATTAATTAAACAGCGGATGGTCCGGACGGGTATTATTACCCGGTGAGGTAAAAAGGTAGGCAATTAAATATAATAATTTTATCCACGAAGAATAGAGAACAGTTCCCTGGTTAGAACACATCTAATTAGCCTACTTATTAAATTTTCCTCTCAATTGTCAGCTAGCTGTCTTCATTTGTGTTGAACAATGATTCCCAAAGTGGGGTACGCGAGACCTCGGGCCATCCCAGACAACATTCCATCGACATTCAACAAGGAGCCCTCGTTATGTTTACTTCCCAAAGTCATAAAAAAACTCTTGATGCTCATCCTTTTTAAACTATAAAAAATGTAAGTCTTATTGTTAATTCTATGGTAAACTACCTACCGGCTGTTTGCTTTGGTTGTTACGTAACGAAAACACGATGCTTAGGAAGATATTTGGTGCAGAAAGGAATAGCTACTGGGGAGTGGTGGAGGTTACATAATGATGGAGTTACATAGCGTGTACTCATTGCCAGATATTGTTAGGATAGTCAAGTTTCGTGGATTACGGTGAACAGAACGTGCGGCATGAATGGGATCCTAGAACCTTGTTCAGTGTACTGACCGGCAAACCCAATGGGAAGAGACCATTGAGAAGAGACCAGTGGGAAGACCTAGACGAATATGGGAAGATAACATTAGCATTTACCTTGTACTCGATCCCAGTTTCCGCACACAACAACCAAATAATGACCTGCTGCAATGAAGATTTCTGTTTTAAATTCTCTCTCTAGTTGAATGCTAGTACAATTCTCTAAAATTACCCTGTATACCCCTAATAGATATTTTAAGTCCCTCCTATCAAGTATTTACTGTTAGAGTGCACCGGTAAACCAAATGTGATCATCTTATTTGGTATTCTTGTAACGACCATTATAGGAAACGTATTGCGTCATAGCAATCAATTAAACTGTTACCAGGCACTTCAAGCCACTTCCGGTCTGTCCTTCTTCCGTTGCACTCCATATTAAGCGTTGATCCAACTTCAAATCTAATTAATTATTCCCTAGGTGAGCTTTGAGTGGTCGAAGCACTGAACTTTTAGAATTGGATGCCTAGACCTTTTGAGTGTAGATTTCCGGCCTTGTTTGTCTTGGAGTGGTCTACGATTGCGGTTGCTCGGTTACATGACGTCTTCAACGTGATCGCACGTTTCGAGGAAGATATCCGGTCTATTGGTATCACTGCGCTCTAATGAGTGCATGGCGTGTGCAGCTTGAACTGTGGGCTATGTTCAATCTCGAACCTCGTTATATTGGCAACTTTAGTGAAGCTTTCGTTAGATAAGATTAGCTTAAAATATTATTATTATTATTACAAATCAGACACTCGTTACAATAACGTGGTTGAACAGTTGGTTGTATTTCCTCAATTTATTTGAACACATTACATAATATATTCTTTAGTGCTGGCAATTAATTACCAAAGAGCAGAGCTAAACTTTGTTATAATTGATGAAAGAAAGATTGAAATAACACATTAATTTGCTGTTGATAAAATCACACTTGTTTTTCTAAAAGCCGAAACTGAAGACTTAATAATAATATTATAAACTATTAAAAAAGTAATGTGTTTTATTACTTTATTGATAATGATAATATCTATCAACACAGACTTGACAATAATTGTAATTGATACTCATCATCGTATGGTAATTAGGTTACATAAAACAACTTTTTCTTCTGAGCTTGTTATGACTAACAGTAGACTGTTTTTATCTCCCCTATAATGGAGAACACATCTTATGCCGGAGTGAACAAGGAGTGAATTCACGCTATTTATTGTCCTTTACTCGGTATTAGTTCCAGCAACTTAAAAACGCATCTAAATTTGCCTCAATCCCCCTCGAATCCTTTTAACGTTGCATTTAAAGCATATTGCACTTTGTAAACATTCATTTTTTTTAGCACTGCATCTTAATAACTGTTCGGGTTATGCGTTCATGTACTAATTACGATAATGGTTTTAGGAATTAGGAAGGTTATATTTATAGGCAGTGTACCTACATTTGCGTGGAAAGAAGGTGGAAAATGATTTTGAAAAAAACAACTCAATACACCCGAGCAATACTCGAACCTCGATCTCCCCATCATTGGAAGTCCAGTTTACTGCGAGAGAAGCGCCTTAGACCATGTGTTCATCAAAGTGGGTGTAAACTCTATTAAAATAATATTAGTGTTATTAGTGTGTCTATTTTACGTGTACGTTATGAATACACTAATTTAAGTATGTGACTAGAAAGAGAGCTCAGCTCTAAGACATACACAACACCCAATACCACGAACGTTTATTCCACCTTATGTTAAGGTACGTTTCCATTTCATCGACTTATAAATATTTGATAACTGTACTCGATAGAACCACTAGATATAGACCGGACAGAATTGTGATTGGACTGCTAACTGTTAATAGAACATTAAGACATGTTAGACAGATGGTAGCACATTTTTATCACTTGATATCCGCTTTATTGTTGTAAGAATTAAACCATAATAAATCTATGCATGGATAGAATTGAATTATATTTTTAGTAAAATGTTTTGACAAAAAAAAAGGACTATTTGATAAGAATAATCAGGGCTAAAAGAGTGATAATGGTGTAGACTGTAGAGTACCATTACAGATAATGGTGTGGACTGTAGAGTATCATTACAGATAATCGTGTAGACTGTAGAGTATCATTACAGATAATCGTGTAGACTGTAGAGTATCATTACAGATAATCGTGTAGACTGTAGAGTATCATTACAGATAATCGTGTAGACTGTAGAGTATCATTTCAGATAATGGTGTAGGCTGTAGAGTATCATTACAGATAATCATGTGGACTGTAGAGTACCATTACAGATAATCGTGTAGACTGTAGAGTATCATTACAGATAATGGTGTGGACTGTAGAGTACCATTACAGATAATCATGTAGACTGTAGAGTATCATTACAGATAATCGTGTAGACTGTAGAGTATCATTACAGATAATCGTGTAGACTGTAGAGTATCATTAATAGAGTATCATTACAGATAATCGTGTAGACTGTAGAGTATCATTTCAGATAATGGTGTAGGCTGTAGAGTATCATTACAGATAATCGTGTAGACTGTAGAGTATCATTACAGATAATTGTGTAGACTGTAGAGTATCATTTCAGATAATCGTGTAGACTGTAGAGTATCATTATAGATAATCATGTAGAATGTAGAGTATCATTACAGATAATCATGTGGACTGTAGAGTACCATTACAGATAATCGTGTAGACTGTAGAGTATCATTACAGATAAATCATGTAGACTGTAGAGTATCATTACAGATAATCGTGTAGACTGTAGAGTACCATTACAGATAATGGTGTGGACTGTAGAGTACCATTACAGATAATGGCTGTAGAGTATCATTACAGACAATGGTGTGGACTGTAGAGTATCATTACAGATAATTGTGTGGACTGTAGAGACTCATTACAGATAATGGTGCAGACTGTAGAGTATCATTACAGATAATCGTGTAGACTGTAGAGTATCATTACAGATAATCGTGTAGACTGTAGAGTATCATTACAGAACAATGGTGTGGACTGTAGAGTATCATTACAGATAATTGTGTGGACTGTAGAGTATCATTACAGATAATTGTGTAGACTGTAGAGTATCATTACAGATAATGGTGTAGACTGTAGAATATCATTACAGACAATGGTGTAGACTGTAGAGTATCGTTACAGAAGTTTATTAATATTACTTTATTAAATATGAACCGTTTCAATGGTCGAACGGTTTAAGGCGCCCCTCTCGTGTTACATTGACCTACTGATGATGAAGAGATCGGGGTTCGACTCCCAATCGGGTCTACTGGGGGTTTGTTTTTCCGTAGTGGTTTCCCACTCTCCTTCCTCATCCCTACCCCATTAGAGTAAATTATATATGATAAAATATTAAATGTGATATTAAATCATTACAAATTTTAATAGGTGTAATATTAACATGTCCACATATGCTCATTCCTCATGAGAGCGGGTGAGTAGGTGTAATATTAACATGTCCACATATGCTCATCTCTCACGAGAGTGGGTGAGTAGGTGTAATATTAACATGTCCACATATGCTCATCTCTCACGAGAGCGGGTGAGTAGGTGTAATATTAACATGTCCACATATGCTCATCTCTCACGAGAGCGGGTGAGTAGGTGTAATATTAACATGTCCACATATGCTCATCTCTCACGAGAGCGGGTGAGTAGGTGTAATATTAACATGTCCACATATGCTCATCTCTCACGAGAGCGGGTGAGTAGGTGTAATATTAACATGTCCACATATGCTCATCTCTCACGAGAGCGGGTGAGTAGGTGTAATATTAACATGTCCACATATGCTCATCTCTCACGAGAGCGGGTGAGTAGGTGTAATATTAACATGTCCACATATGCTCATCTCTCACGAGAGCGGGTGAGTAGGTGTAATATTAACATGTCCACATATGCTCATCTCTCACGAGAGCGGGTGAGTAGGTGTAATATTAACATGTCCACATATGCTCATCTCTCACGAGAGCGGGTGAGTAGGTGTAATATTAACATGTCCACATATGCTCATCTCTCACGAGAGCGGGTGAGTAGGTGTAATATTAACATGTCCACATATGCTCATCTCTCACGAGAGCGGGTGAGTAGGTGTAATATTAACATGTCCACATATGCTCATCTCTCACGAGAGCGGGTGAGTAGGTGTAATATTAACATGTCCACATATGCTCATCTCTCACGAGAGCGGGTGAGTAGGTGTAATATTAACATGTCCACATATGCTCATCTCTCACGAGAGCGGGTGAGTAGGTGTAATATTAACATGTCCACATATGCTCATCTCTCACGAGAGCGGGTGAGTAGGTGTAATATTAACATGTCCACATATGCTCATCTCTCACGAGAGCGGGTGAGTAGGTGTAATATTAACATGTCCACATATGCTCATCTCTCACGAGAGCGGGTGAGTAGGTGTAATATTAACATGTCCACATATGCTCATCTCTCACGAGAGCGGGTGAGTAGGTGTAATATTAACATGTCCACATATGCTCATCTCTCACGAGAGCGGGTGAGTAGGTGTAATATTAACATGTCCACATATGCTCATCTCTCACGAGAGCGGGTGAGTAGGTGTAATATTAACATGTCCACATATGCTCATCTCTCACGAGAGCGGGTGAGTAGGTGTAATATTAACATGTCCACATATGCTCATCTCTCACGAGAGCGGGTGAGTAGGTGTAATATTAACATGTCCACATATGCTCATCTCTCACGAGAGCGGGTGAGTAGGTGTAATATTAACATGTCCACATATGCTCATCTCTCACGAGAGCGGGTGAGTAGGTGTAATATTAACATGTCCACATATGCTCATCTCTCACGAGAGCGGGTGAGTAGGTGTAATATTAACATGTCCACATATGCTCATCTCTCACGAGAGCGGGTGAGTAGGTGTAATATTAACATGTCCACATATGCTCATCTCTCACGAGAGCGGGTGAGTAGGTGTAATATTAACATGTCCACATATGCTCATCTCTCACGAGAGCGGGTGAGTAGGTGTAATATTAACATGTCCACATATGCTCATCTCTCACGAGAGCGGGTGAGTAGGTGTAATATTAACATGTCCACATATGCTCATCTCTCACGAGAGCGGGTGAGTAGGTGTAATATTAACATGTCCACATATGCTCATCTCTCACGAGAGCGGGTGAGTAGGTGTAATATTAACATGTCCACATATGCTCATCTCTCACGAGAGCGGGTGAGTAGGTGTAATATTAACATGTCCACATATGCTCATCTCTCACGAGAGCGGGTGAGTAGGTGTAATATTAACATGTCCACATATGCTCATCTCTCACGAGAGCGGGTGAGTAGGTGTAATATTAACATGTCCACATATGCTCATCTCTCACGAGAGCGGGTGAGTAGGTGTAATATTAACATGTTCACATATGCTCATCCCTCATGAGAGCGGGTGAGTAGGTGTAATATTAACATGTTCACATATGCTCATCCCTCATGAGAGCGGGTGAGTAGGTGTAATATTAACATGTTCACATATGCTCATCTCTCACGAGAGCGGGTGAGTAGGTGTAATATTAACATGCCCACATATGCTCATCCCTCATGAGAGTGGGTGAGTAGGTGTAATATTAACATGCCCACATATCGTCACCCGAGAATGCAAGTGTTCTATGTCCAATTTTTAACTTTTGTGTAAAAGAGCATTGAAGTTTGACCTTGTGTATAAAACCAATGTTAATAGATGACAACTCGAGCTTGTATCTCCTTTAGTAATTATTTAATAGTCTCAATTTCACCGCAGGTGTATCATATGCATTCTAAATAAACGTAAACACCAAATATCTCAAATTTAACAATTTTGGAGATAGAACACTTGCATTCTCGGGTGACGATATGCTCGTCCGATGGGACGCGAAGACCGGCCCAGCAGCCGAAGGAGAGAAAGGTTGCTGTAACGGGTGATTGGAATTCCTCTCAACTTTGGACGGAAGCCACGGGCTGTGTCTTGGAAACAAAACCAACAGTTACAGTTCCAAAACCTGCGGACATTCAGAGAACGTTCACGTTAAATAAACTCTCTTAGTTTAACAACTACCTCACCGTCCGGCTTGGTAGCACGACGCCTTACTACCCGTCCGGACTATCCACACATTTACACTCATAAAAACAAAGATGAGGAAAGTAGAATTGATAGGTGACGTACCTGCATTTAAGTGGAGGAAAAGAGGGAAACTGGTTAGGGGGGAAAAAATATCTCAGTACACCCAGCCGGAATTCGAATTTTGACCTCCCCGTAACCAGCAAACCAGACATTACGAGACTAACGTCTTTAAAATTTAATACGAGTGGCTGCAGCATCTCACTGCATCTCATGATCTCAACATCGAGAACAATCGAAATAAATCTGGTAAATAAATCAATCTACAACAATAACAGAGGCGTGTTCAGGTCTGCAAGTGTTTTCCTTTTTTAAGGCGCCAAGCACGAAATAGACTGAATTAATTCATGCCTTGTTCACAGAGTCATAAAAATCATGCACTTTTGATGCTTATGTCTGTCTTTACCAAATGTTATCGACTCCTACTTTCCTCTTCCTGTCCTCGTACCCCGGCCCTTGAGCTTCAGATCTGTAGAACGAGCCATTTCCCAACGTTATACGACCTGTCCAAGTCACGCAGTATTTACAACTGAACACAACAAATCCTTACGGAATTATATCTACAAATTACCCAACCTAACTAAACCTAACCTTCATTTTGGTACACGCCTGGAGGCCCGAAAAAACATAAGCGGTGAATAAGTAAGAGACGTCGAGAGATGGGAGGTCGTCCCTCGAATGTTGGCCGAGCGTACTTGGGGGTGGTTTTCCAAATAAGATCCACCCATGTGGTTTTATTATCTCCTCTCTATGCTGATGCGGGTGCCTTCCCTCTAAGTTACCCTGTCAATAATTTCCTCATATAACAAACCGTTAGTCATCAACACGGGTGTTTAACGTATTAATTATAAAAATACAAGTGCTAGAGCAGGGCAGGTTTACACTCGTTAGAGGGAATAAGTGTCCACAGTAAGTGATACCTACTCTGAGACTTGTATACTTGATTCACTACATCATAATACTAGTAGTAGTAGTAATAATAGACTTGCATGGCTGACTTTCTGTCGACGAATCAACTATGTTATATATGAAGTCAGTCACACAGGCACAGAAATGTTCCTTGACAACGTAAAGTAAGGACATTTACACAAATTAAGAGAGAGATGATATATATCCAAAGAACAGACATGAAGGAGGTGTTGGAAAGCTTCGCGAGAGAATAAAACTATCTTTAAACAAGATCACAACAGAAGATTCTAAGATAGTTGAGGATTGTTTTAATGGTTTTTTAAACTTTATAGCTGACGTTGCCATAAGAAATACTGCAGTGTAAGAAAATGTTTTATTTCCTAAGTAGGCGGCGCTCTTAAGAGCTCATCTTATCCCGCGGATAACGCCCAGCTCAAGTATACGTGTATTATAATTCTTGTGTTTTGAGTCTTAACAGTGTGATTAATAGATCAATCAATTGCTAAGAATCTTGCACTGATGGCTTGGATAGACTCGAACTGCTTTTCGTCAGAGAGGTCAGGATTCGAATTCCGGCTGGATGAACTGGGTTTAAAATACTCCCTCTCCACTACGCGCACCACCTTGTAGGGGCAGCTGGTATAGTGCGTCCCCCGTCCCCCCACCTGATCTCCCGACAAATGAGTAGCGTAGTTGGACCAACCGACCAACCTAGCGCCACTCACCCCTTTGCAAGCGTTTAGGCAGGTAGAGTCACATTGCTCTCTTCTATTCCATCTAAAATGATGTCACTTTACTGAGTCATTTAGAGACACATTCATGATTCATTCTTAAAAAAAATATGATAAGCATTTGAATCCAACTCTTTTAATAAAATTTTATAGGTGATTTTTTTTTCTAGCAACAAAATTTTTGCCCATATTTTTCGTTTTTTTATTGCAATATTTGTATGAATTGATGATGAATGTATTAATTAAAAAGACCTTTAAGTTACTACATTTGAACATTTATCTATCAACATTATAACTCATATAAATACCCACACCAGTAGGCACGTGGTCTTGATGCCAAGAGGTCAAGGTTCAAATCCCGGCAGGGAGTACTGAGGGTGACTTTTCTTAATCGATTTTCCACTCACCTTTTACGCAAATGTGGGTATATTTCCTCTAAATTCCACCTTATCCCTAGCACAAACGGAGAGAGAGACGCGATGTAAGAAAACTCGTATGGAACAAAAAAGACAATGATTCATTCGATCCCCAAATGCACGAAATGATGTGATGGTTGAAGCGATGCTGTGATGTTGTTCTAAACATGAACATCACGAACAATATTCATGTTTATCCGAGCAGAAAATTGCTGCTGAAAGCCGAGACATGGAAGAGGCAGTCCTCGGGTACGATGCCCAGTGCCACAGAATGTTATCAGCGCGGAAAGTTCAACCCGCGTCATCGTGTGGTTGTGCGGACTTGTTCTGTTGGGAATGTTACGTCTGTCTCGCGGCGTAATGTCGTCCATTGTATTTACACACAAGTACAGCTTGGGGACACTTGCAGAGAATAGACTTCTCTTTTGATAAGTACCATCAAGTAGTGCAAGATATTACTCGATGGCCGTTTATTGAGGCAGCTTGGCAAGGATGAGATATTTGATAGGTGTAGAGGGAGATGGTTGAATGTAAAGAGGGATGGTTGAATGTAAAGAGGGATGGTTGACATGTAAAGAGGAATGGTTGACATGTAAAGAGGGATGGTTGACATGTAAAGAGGGATGGTTGACATGTAAAGAGGGATGGTTGAATGTAAAGAGGAATGGTTGAATGTAAAGAGGGATGGTTGACATGTAAAGAGGGATGGTTGACATGTAAAGAGGGATGGTTGAATGTAAAGAGGGATGGTTGACATTTAAAGAGGAATGGTTGAATGTAAAGAGGGATGGTTGACATGTAAAGAGGGATGGTTGAATGTAAAGAGGAATGGTTGAATGTAAAGAGGGATGGTTGAATGTAAAGAGGAATGGTTGACATGTAAAGAGGGATGGTTGAATGTAAAGAGGGATGGTTGAATGTAAAGAGGGATGGTTGAATGTAAAGAGGAATGGTTGAATGTACAAGAGGAATGGTTGAATGTAAAGAGGGATGGTTGAATGTAAAGAGGAATGGTTAACCCGTTGTAGAATCTATACATACTTTTTTTTAAATTAATATAGTAAATTATCTTCACTCTCCAGTGTTGGCAATGCACCGTCAATCAGCAGGTCTAAGTTTTGTTGTCCAAGGTTGGCTGACTTCTGAGCAAGATATTGAAACATAAAACGATACTATCATCGGTTGGTTGGCCATTTATTATCCTTGTAGTGTCTTACATACGTTTGAGATATCGAAGTATTGTATTTATTCCTACTTCTCTTCGGGCTATCCACGTATTTACATTACTGGGAAATAAGTATTTTAGAATAAGTGTGCCCACATTTGCGTGAAGGAAGTGTGGTAAACTCCCGTCACTGTAAATACAGTATATTGCGAGCCTGACGATTTAGATCACGTGGCCACGGGTACATTTTATGATAAACCATCTTTAGCTTACCCTTGTTTAGAGCTTTCAAATTTATTTCTCTCGCCCACTTCGGTGGCCGCATGGTCTAACGCGCGACTCTCGTGTTTGACTTGATTGCCGATGACGGGGAGATCGAGGTTCGAATCCTGGTCGGGTGCACTGAGGTTGTTTATCCTTAAGTGATTCCCCATTCTCCCTCCGCGAAAATGAGGACACACTTCCTAGAAATATGATATTAATCTCTAAAACTATCAGTGTAATTAGTACATAAGCGGATAACCCGAATGGGGGGTAAGATGCGGTGCTAAAAAACACAAGGTAATATTAAAAATTATGTTTTGTTGTAACTTTGAGAAGGATACATAAATGCACCGTCATCAGCCTCAATAAAGAAGGGAAAAAGGCAGCGTTTATAAAAAAAACACCTCATGCATGCCATTTGTTTTTATGCAATGTTTCTCATTACTACTCTGGGTTGTCAACATTTCATTACACTAATGAGGTAGGAATGAGGAGCAGGCGTGGATTTGGGGGGGGCGTGGGGGGGTCAAAGGGTCACTTGAGACCCCTGTCAACGTTAGAAAATTAATACTAAAAACAAAAGGAAAGTTCAAATTTTAGAAAGAAAATACAACACAGACAAGGTATACAATGTATTGTCTTTTTACGCGCAGACACCTCCTAGGCCGAGTCCACACGTGCGTTATTCGTCCACGTGTATTCACTGTCCGATATGACTCACGCAAGTGTGGAGAAAATATCGGTTTTCATGTAAAAATGTTTGTCGTGCACAGCGAGTAACGAACACTGTCCCTCCTAGACTGTAGACCAGCACACATCTAGTAAGACTAGCAATCGTCTGAGAGCAGTTCACCCACGAACACTGAATATAGAGTTTGTGTGGACATCACGAGCGGCGGAACAGTGGGGGACTCCACCCCCTGGAATCCCCACCTAGGTATATTTAAAATCCTCTGATACTATCGAATATTAAGCTGAAAGATGGCCTTAAATCAAACTCTAAATAGCTTCTTGATGCATGTCATTTTGAAGAATTTCCAGGTGAAGAACATCCCAAATAGCCTAGTTTCTTAAATAATTCAAATTTCAAAATTTTTACGGTGGAAGACCACTTCAAAGATTATCTTCTAGAGGTATCTAACCATCGTAAATAAGGTGAGGATCACTCTAAATAGCTTCGAGGGGGATCCAAATTTCAAAAATGTCTAGGTGAGGGACACTCTAAATGGTGGCTTATAATTTATATAAGAATCTAATTTTTTTTAAATTCAAGGCGAAGACTACTCATAGCTCCTAGAGTAAACCATTTAAAAAAAATTTGTTGAAGGAGGGCTACTCCAAATAGTTTATAAAAACTATCTGACTTTAAGAAATTAGAGAGGATGACCACGGTTTAAAATAGACTCAAGATCAAATATGAATGAGAAACTATAAAATGGTTTCAAACAGAAATCTAACATTGTAAGTAACTGTGTTATTTATAATTATTACCCCCCACCCCCTATGAAAATGTTATGGATCCGCCCTGATGAGGAGGGTAGCATTTGGAAGGAATGTACCTGCGTTTTCGTGGAGGTCGAAAGGTAAACAGTGTAGTGAGCAGACACCCTCAGTAGACCCAACCAGGATTCGAACCCAAACCTCCCCATCTCTATCAAACCAGCCTATACGAGTTTGACGACTAATCCGCTCGTCTCGCATATGGTGGTTCCCTGTCACGTGCACCAACCTTACACCCGCAAAACTAGAAAATAAAATTAAAGAATGAAGGCTTGCTTGACAAACCACCAAATAGGTATTTTTTTAAACGACACTAACTCTTTAGTTTTGAGGCAATTAAGAAACTAACTTAGCGAGTAATTTGGTCAATTAGGCTGTTATGAAAAGAGCGCATTCACTGGAGATGGAAATGTTAGCTATTGACACAACAATGAAGCCTTTTGTAACCATTTCACCGAACGAGGGACTCACGTGCGTGTAGTGTGACATTTCTCAGCCACTGCAAGTGTGCCGCTAATGGCAAACGGGGGTGCCGCGGAAGTTTGAGGGAAGATTAAAAAAGAAGCGAGCAAAATGTTGAGGATAAAATGTAAACTTTTTAATTACTTGATCAACAATAAAAAAATTTAATAGCACAAGTATTAGAATTTTAGATCCGTGCTTGCCATGCTGGCATGAAAGATTTGGTTTTTGTTACCACCGCGTCTGACTACCCTTTCAGCTTATACGCTTATGTACTTATCACGCTAGCGGCTTTAGGGATTATAAAGGTTTAATTTAGAAGACGTGTACCAGCATTTACTTAGAGATAAAGTTGATAACAATTTAGGAAAAACCTAGACCTAGTAACACGAAAGTAGCGGCTCACACACAAAACAGTTGACTCGCGGGAAAGTACAGTACCAAATGAAAGTGAAGTAACGAAGTCGACCCCTGTAAAGATACATTTAAAAGTAGACCCATCACCTGTTACAATCACCTGTTACAATCACCTGTTAGGCTTTCATATTTCATTTGGAAATCAGCTTGAACCTAAGACGTCGCACCCGTAGTGGACTAGACTGCTGATGATGGAGAGATCGAGGTTCGAATCTCGGTCGGGCGTACCGAGGTTGGTTTTCCACTCTCTCTCCACGTAAATGCAGATACACTTCCTATAAATTCAACAGTCTACATACCTAACACAGTACATGGGTGCATAACCCAAACGGGTAGTAAGACAGACTGAAAAAAAATCGCACTACGTTTTATTATTCCTCCGGAATATGCGCATTTTTACTTTAATGGGTTAAATATAAGAAAGGTAGATTTTATAGAAACTGTAGCCACATTTGCATCGAGTTAAATTAAGGAATTATTTAAGGTCAAATGAAAACTCACCGTCAGTTATCAGTTGGGACCTCCGTATCACTGGCATACAAGACAAGGCGAAGCCTGACACCTTAGATCATATGCCCACCGATGAAAACCGTTTTGTTGTATTTTATTTTTCTTCCTTCTAAGTCACATAACAAAATCAAATCGATATATCTTAACAAACTTTAAATTCTTTCGTTAGTTTATTTATTTCGGGTGATTGAACTCTTGTGAGACGAGTCTACTCACCTTTTTCTCTATTTCGAGGGCACGTCCATGCTTAGAGAGAAGAAATAGTTCTAGTAAGCGCTAATAGTTTCTGTGTTGATTTGTTTCAGCAGGTGGATTCGCAGGTTGTGGTTTTCCCGGCGCCCCCGCGCATTCCTCGGTCACCTTTTCTGACGAGAGCTATGAGCCGAAAACGGTGGCCACGTACTCTTGTGAAAGAGGCTTCGAGCTCTTGGGGCCTTCCCACAGGGTTTGCGGTGAAGACGGCCAGTGGTATCCTGAGGGGATCCCCTTCTGTGGTGAGTACATGAGTACAGCTCACGGGATACATGGAAACACGTGTTGGCTATATTCTGTGGTGAGTACATGAGTACAGCTCACGGGATACATGGCAACAGGTGTTGGTCTAGTTACAGTAATTCTAAACTCACTGACGTCAGCTGTAGAATGGTAACACGTGTTGGTCTAGTTACAGTAATTCTAAACTCACTGACGCCAGCTGTAGAATGGTAACACGTGTTGGTCTAGTTACAGTCATTCTAAACTCACTGACGCCAGCTGTAGAATGGTAACACGTGTTGGTCTAGTTACAGTCATTCTAAACTCACTGACGTCAGCTGTAGAATGGTAACACGTGTTGGTCTAGTTACAGTCATTCTAAACTCACTGACGCCAGCTGTAGAAGATGGTTTCCATTTAATTGGTACATAATACACACCAGAGTCATGTTTCTATGTCGATACATGTAACTAAAATATTTTGCAAAGTCAACTCACGGTAATTTTGAAAACTAAAAATAGTATCAAAATCTTGAAGATTCAAGAAATCCATTTTCGTCAATAGGACAGTAGACAGTTTCGTAAAATAACCAAACAATATATATTTTTAAATGCAATAAATAATTACTATTCATGACTCGTGACAAGTTTTGAGAACATATTTAAGAATGTTGCTGATGAGCTGTTAAAGCTGGAAACTTCACGTAATGTTCACGTAACGTAACGTAAAGATTATTCTGGTGTTTTTAAATGCAAGCTATCACGACGCACTTAACGTTCACTCAACTTGTGACTTGTACAGACAATAACTTGCACGTTAGGTGAACGTTGAGTGAAACCGCCAATCATTCTACGAGTGATGTCGACAGGGATATTCAGTACTTCATTTGTTTTTGGAATGGAGATGACTTCTTGGATATTTTTGTCGCCGTCTATCCTCTTGTTACACTTTATTTGCCTATGTTTTGCTCGAGCTGTCACATTAAATTACGTGAATACTGATAATACATTAGTGTATTTACACTGAGTGAACGTTAAGATTATTGTGAAACCGGAATGTGTATATTAAGTTCTGAAAGCGAACCGGCGAGTGTAATTGACCAAGTTTAAAGGTTAAAATGACTTTTTAGTTTTGTTTCGTAAACAAATATGGTGGTCCTGTTAAGATTTTATGTACACATCTACGGAATACATCTGTTTAATTTTATTCTTAGCAGTACTTTATAATACAAATACATTCTTACTAGGCTTGATATTTACAATACTATGTATTCCCTAAAAAGCCTACAGAGACAAAGAAGTAAGTCTTTAGATCAAATCGTGCCTTTTCTATTTATTATCAACCAAAAGGTTTTCAAGTAGCGTTGACAAATAATAAATATCTATTAAATACACGGTATAAGTTTTAAGGAGTCACAAAATAATATGTATATAACAAGTGGTATAATCAATATTGAATTCTAGAGTAGGAGTATGGGTAATTCTTTTACTTTTACGAAACGTCCATAAACGATACTTGTCGTATTTAAAAAAAACTAATCATCATTTTGGTATTATAATAATTGTCCTTTATTCGCAATGAAAGTGTTCTCGTTAAAATCTATCATAAGGAACCGTGCGGTTTTAAATAATGGCGCACAATTCTCAGCTCATTGGTTTGAAACCAGAGAGATTTAGTTCGGTCAAGGAAAGCGTTACTAATAATTTATAGAGTTCGGTATCTCGTCTTGGTCATGAACACTCTTAACTAGCCGCGAGTGATATTATGAGCGAGAAAACGCTTTAGTTGTAAACGTCGACACCATTTCAAATTATAAAACACTCTCCTCTTGTTCCCCATCAGACCAGCTCTCTCTCTCTCTCATTCTGTCCACCCCTTTTCACCCTCTCCCTCTCTCTCACTCTGTCCACCCCTTTTCACCCCTCCCTCTCTGACCAACCCTCGGTCACTGGATGGCGTCAAGACGGAGTTACCCATATTTTTTATCGGAGATATTTAAAGTGCACTTTATGACGAAATGATTACATCATCACACGACTTATAAACTAACCTAAATCTATAACAGACACAACATCCAGCCCCCCAGCCGTTAGTTCATCACGTGAAAGGGGAAACAGACATACCATCCATGATAAACTTTTCGACACAATACCGGGAATTGAACCCAAGACCTGTGGCTCATTATAATGAAGACTCAACAGAATGTAGCACTCTGAATAGACATCATTCCCGGGGAAGTTGTGTAAGTGCTAGTTCCCTGTTTACTGGTGAGCTCTCCAAGGGGACAATACTCACCGTGGTCAGTCCCGGAGAAGTGCTGTAAGTTGCTAGTTCCTCTGTTTACTGGTGAGCTCTCCAAGGGGACAATACTCACCGTGGTCAGTCCCGGAGAAGTGCTGTGAGTTGCTAGTTCCTCTGTTTACTGGTGAGCTCTCCAAGGGGACAATACTCACCGTGGTCAGTCCCGGAGAAGTGCTGTGAGTTGCTAGTTCCTCTGTTTACTGGTGAGCTCTCCAAGGGGACAATACTCACCGTGGTCAGTCCCGGAGAAGTGCTGTGAGTTGCTAGTTCCTCTGTTTACTGGTGAGCTCTCCAAGGGGACAATACTCACCGTGGTCAGTCCCNCCGGGGGGTGAAGTTTTGTAGGGGGCCAGGTGAGTTCTTAGAGGTCCCCGGGGGGTGAAGTTTTGTAGGGGGCCAGGTGAGTTCTTAGAGGTCCCCGGGGGGTGAAGTTTTGTAGGGGGCCAGGTGAGTTCTTAGAGGTCCCCGGGGGGTGAAGTTTTGTAGGGGGCCAGGTGAGTTCTTAGAGGTCCCCGGGGGGTGAAGTTTTGTAGGGGGCCAGGTGAGTTCTTAGAGGTCCCCGGGGGGTGAAGTTTTGTAGGGGGCCAGGTGAGTTCTTAGAGGTCCCCGGGGGGTGAAGTTTTGTAGGGGGCCAGGTGAGTTCTTAGAGGTCCCCGGGGGGTGAAGTTTTGTAGGGGGCCAGGTGAGTTCTTAGAGGTCCCCGGGGGGTGAAGTTTTGTAGGGGGCCAGGTGAGTTCTTAGAGGTCCCCGGGGGGTGAAGTTTTGTAGGGGGCCAGGTGAGTTCTTAGAGGTCCCCGGGGGGTGAAGTTTTGTAGGGGGCCAGGTGAGTTCTTAGAGGTCCCCGGGGGGTGAAGTTTTGTAGGGGGCCAGGTGAGTTCTTAGAGGTCCCCGGGGGGTGAAGTTTTGTAGGGGGCCAGGTGAGTTCTTAGAGGTCCCCGGGGGGTGAAGTTTTGTAGGGGGCCAGGTGAGTTCTTAGAGGTCCCCGGGGGGTGAAGTTTTGTAGGGGGCCAGGTGAGTTCTTAGAGGTCCCCGGGGGGTGAAGTTTTGTAGGGGGCCAGGTGAGTTCTTAGAGGTCCCCGGGGGGTGAAGTTTTGTAGGGGGCCAGGTGAGTTCTTAGAGGTCCCCGGGGGGTGAAGTTTTGTAGGGGGCCAGGTGAGTTCTTAGAGGTCCCCGGGGGGTGAAGTTTTGTAGGGGGCCAGGTGAGTTCTTAGAGGTCCCCGGGGGGTGAAGTTTTGTAGGGGGCCAGGTGAGTTCTTAGAGGTCCCCGGGGGGTGAAGTTTTGTAGGGGGCCAGGTGAGTTCTTAGAGGTCCCCGGGGGGTGAAGTTTTGTAGGGGGCCAGGTGAGTTCTTAGAGGTCCCCGGGGGGTGAAGTTTTGTAGGGGGCCAGGTGAGTTCTTAGAGGTCCCCGGGGGGTGAAGTTTTGTAGGGGGCCAGGTGAGTTCTTAGAGGTCCCCGGGGGGTGAAGTTTTGTAGGGGGCCAGGTGAGTTCTTAGAGGTCCCCGGGGGGTGAAGTTTTGTAGGGGGCCAGGTGAGTTCTTAGAGGTCCCCGGGGGGTGAAGTTTTGTAGGGGGCCAGGTGAGTTCTTAGAGGTCCCCGGGGGGTGAAGTTTTGTAGGGGGCCAGGTGAGTTCTTAGAGGTCCCCGGGGGGTGAAGTTTTGTAGGGGGCCAGGTGAGTTCTTAGAGGTCCCCGGGGGGTGAAGTTTTGTAGGGGGCCAGGTGAGTTCTTAGAGGTCCCCGGGGGGTGAAGTTTTGTAGGGGGCCAGGTGAGTTCTTAGAGGTCCCCGGGGGGTGAAGTTTTGTAGGGGGCCAGGTGAGTTCTTAGAGGTCCCCGGGGGGTGAAGTTTTGTAGGGGGCCAGGTGAGTTCTTAGAGGTCCCCGGGGGGTGAAGTTTTGTAGGGGGCCAGGTGAGTTCTTAGAGGTCCCCGGGGGGTGAAGTTTTGTAGGGGGCCAGGTGAGTTCTTAGAGGTCCCCGGGGGGTGAAGTTTTGTAGGGGGCCAGGTGAGTTCTTAGAGGTCCCCGGGGGGTGAAGTTTTGTAGGGGGCCAGGTGAGTTCTTAGAGGTCCCCGGGGGGTGAAGTTTTGTAGGGGGCCAGGTGAGTTCTTAGAGGTCCCCGGGGGGTGAAGTTTTGTAGGGGGCCAGGTGAGTTCTTAGAGGTCCCCGGGGGGTGAAGTTTTGTAGGGGGCCAGGTGAGTTCTTAGAGGTCCCCGGGGGGTGAAGTTTTGTAGGGGGCCAGGTGAGTTCTTAGAGGTCCCCGGGGGGTGAAGTTTTGTAGGGGGCCAGGTGAGTTCTTAGAGGTCCCCGGGGGGTGAAGTTTTGTAGGGGGCCAGGTGAGTTCTTAGAGGTCCCCGGGGGGTGAAGTTTTGTAGGGGGCCAGGTGAGTTCTTAGAGGTCCCCGGGGGGTGAAGTTTTGTAGGGGGCCAGGTGAGTTCTTAGAGGTCCCCGGGGGGTGAAGTTTTGTAGGGGGCCAGGTGAGTTCTTAGAGGTCCCCGGGGGGTGAAGTTTTGTAGGGGGCCAGGTGAGTTCTTAGAGGTCCCCGGGGGGTGAAGTTTTGTAGGGGGCCAGGTGAGTTCTTAGAGGTCCCCGGGGGGTGAAGTTTTGTAGGGGGCCAGGTGAGTTCTTAGAGGTCCCCGGGGGGTGAAGTTTTGTAGGGGGCCAGGTGAGTTCTTAGAGGTCCCCGGGGGGTGAAGTTTTGTAGGGGGCCAGGTGAGTTCTTAGAGGTCCCCGGGGGGTGAAGTTTTGTAGGGGGCCAGGTGAGTTCTTAGAGGTCCCCGGGGGGTGAAGTTTTGTAGGGGGCCAGGTGAGTTCTTAGAGGTCCCCCAGGGGCGCTGATGTAGCAAGAGAAAGGATCTGTAATTTAGTAGAAACATTCACTCGGGTGCTAACAGCCCTGGCTCATTCTTTTCACCGAGTCTTTATTTTCACTGCCAGAATTAATGACATTATACTATTTTATATGGGTTGATAATATCAATTAAAAGTGACAGATGAAGCTCACATAGCTTGACGTATGAACACGTGAGCGTAGATATAGTATATTTTCTAGCTGTAGTTTTGTATTAAAATTGGATTGTTCTATCCATCCAGGATACCTGAATTTAACTACAAATGTGACGTAGGCTATATAGAAAAATTGAATTTAGAAGAAAAGAACCCGCATTTACGTGTAAAGAGAATTGGAAGTAACTCTTAGTGTAAACATCTCGATATAACCGGTCAAATTCTGTTAGTCGTTATTCATAACTTAAATATTAATTCCCTGGTTGAATAAATGTATAAAATATTTCCAAATATGTTTTATTCAAGTAATTTCTAATACATTTCTAGTTGTTAGTTTTATTGTATTTGTAAAACGTGGTCATAGTATTGATTTTAAAAATAATTCAGTGTCTAAACACAAAGTTAAAGTCTAATCGTGGAAGAAAGGTACTCTTTGACTTCCTTTTAAGGTAAACAACCTTATCTGTCACTATACCACCGTGGCATAGCTTGTAAGACCGGGTCATATACTACCTTCACCCCCCCCCCCCCCCCCCC
>CABFVX010005050.1:37395-55849 GCA_902151425.1 Timema shepardi
GTTGCCTCTAGACCCGGAGATACAAAGAGACCAGTGTACTACAGGTCAACTCGTCTTAGAGTTGCCTCTAGACCCGGAGATACAAAGAGACCAGTGTACTACAGGTCAACTCGTCTTAGAGCTACTCCGCGTGAAGTTGCCTCTAGACCCGGAGATACAAAGAGACCAGTGTACTACAGGTCAACTCGTCTTAGAGCTGCCTCTAGACCCGGAGATACAAAGAGACCAGTGTACTACAGGTCAACTCGTCTTAGAGCTGCCTCTAGACCCGGAGATACAAAGAGACCAGTGTACTCCAGCCGGGGTCAAGTGAATCTAATTCCCAACAGTACAACCAGTTTCTCTTGATGTCATTCTTTGAATCGCCCTCCTATATTCCCCTTGATACTCCAAATGTTTTTTCCCTGTAAGTTTTCCAAACATATTCTGGCATGAAGTACCTCGACTACCTTCCTAGCAGCAAACATGAACTTACTCTCAAACCAGACATTACAGCTAGCCCCTTCTTCCTGTCCCCATGTCTTACTACCTATTCAGATTTTACACATACATGATCGTTATTCTCTTGAGGTGCGGATGAGGAAGGAAGCATTTTAGAGGTAATCTACCTGCATTTACGTGAGGAAGAGTGAAGAAACTTATTGATGAAAAACCACCCTCTGTGACTCAACCAGGATTCTGTCCACAAAATCCCAGTCTAGTACGATAGTGACGCCTTAGACCATTTAGTCACTGATAGCGGGTAGACCTAGTCTCTTGTTTCGTCATGTAAACCTTAGCCATCGTTTGACGAAACATTTGGCCTTCAAACTAAGACGTGAATATTGACATGGGCCGGTTGAACGACGATGGTAGATGGAGGGAGGGTGACCTGGAGGTCTAGGGGTGAGGTGTCAGACTTCTGTGCTGGCGGCCGGGGTTCAATCCTCGGTCCCGGCACAGATTTATCTGATTACCAAACCCTTCCTTCACTTCTGACAAGATTTATTGTGAATGTGGGGAATGCCATACCTCCACCGTGGTTCGGATTCCACGTTAAACTGTAGGTCCTCCATTTCATCTCACAATCACCCTACCATTACACATTAGCGTAAGTGCGTATAACCCGAACGGGTAGTGAGACGCGGTGCTAATAATAATAATAATAATAATAATAATAGATGGAGGGAGGGTTGGAGAGAGGGTGGGAAACCATCATTAACAATCATTACACCCAACCAAGAGTCAAACCCCAAACCTCCTTGCTACCGGCATACTAAATGAGTTTGACTCCTCAACCCACGTGTCCACCGATACGGGTGATTAACGACACCAACTTCATTGGAAATTGTGAGAATGGCTCGGTCTGAAGGCAGTTCGTTGAGAATGTCTAAATGGAACGGAAACCTCTTGTTTCCGAGTTCACAGATCCGGAAACCATTCCGACGACTGATTCATAGAGAACGTATCGAGACAGTCAACACCGAACCGTTACCCACATTTAGTTTTCTCCTGGTCGTTTCTCTTCTGACATCCGTCCGTGTGTGACGCTGTCATAGTTGGGGATTGGGAGAACAGCTATTGTTACAATGTGGACAGAGATTTCTTCCGAGACTCTAGCAAACCAATTCTTGTTCCCACTCCGGTGGACGCACGGTCTAGGGAGTCACAATATACTGGACTGCCGATGATGGGAAAATCTGGGTTACAATCCCGTTTGGGTGCATTTAGGGTGGTTTTGACGAAATGGTTTCCCATTCTCCCTCCAACCAAATGTTGTTACCTTTCATATAGATATAACCTTCCTCATTTCTAACCCATTAGTCAATCTCAGTGATCATGTGGTAAGGTTATTGCCTGAGGAAACAATGGTCGTGGGCTCAAATCTGACAAGGATCGACAATTATTTTTTTAACGATAATATTCTGTAGCACAACTTCCTTCGGAGGGAAAGTAAAATCGTCAGGTCCCGGCCGAGTGTGGCGTGTAAAGGAACATTGGTAGGTATGCGAAATACCTTTTCCGGCAAAATTGGTAGGACCTTTCACTCTTTCTCATATAAATTTTCTTGTGCTGATAGAATCAGTAGGTTCAGAAAGTGCACGTTAAGTATCTCAAATAAAAAACAATATGAAAAGTTTAACACATTATCTGTGCTAGTACATATGCTTACAGCCTGGATGGGTAGTATACGTGGTGTTAACAAGACTATATAGGTATTGTTATTATTTCTGTAACTTACAGTTTCATATCACATGACTGTGTAAAAACATACAATTGCTTACAAGTGTCATTTCCTTAAAGTTCCTTTTTATCTGAATGTGTCTGTCTCTCCACTCTCAGATCTGCGAGTGGTCTTTATGGATTGTTCCATGAGACGTAGTCAGCGTACCTTGGTTAGTGGTCTTTATGGATTGTTCCATGAGACGTAGTCAGCGTACCTTGGTTAGTTCCACTATGGATTGTTCCATGAAACGTAGTAAGCGTACCATGGTTAGTTCCACTATGGCACTTCTGTAAGACAGAACCACACTGCAAACAGTCAAAGCCAGTGTCGGCCCAAAACCTCGACCTTACGTCTCGCTCTGATTGCTTTTATTCTCGTGTTGATAATATTTGGCGCGATTGAAATAACATTTGTAAAAACCTAGAGTTCCCGGGTTCTATTCCCGGTACCGGTTTTTCTTTTCTCGAAAGGACTTAGGTTAGGTTAAGATCTTCATTGGCTCCTCCCCGTCATATTCACTATCGTCCCCTCTTCTCATCAGGACATGGAAAGAGACTCCACTTATATATCTAAGTACTTCGATTTTAAAAGAGCACTTTCAAATACATTTTCTTTAGTTCTTTCAAGATAATAGTTATTTTTTATTATATATCACCGCGTCTTACTACCCGTCTGAGATATACTCTTCTATAGGCCTACTAACTACGTTAATGGGTTAAGGACGTGTGGCCGCATGGTCTAAGGTGCTACTATCACAGTGGACTAGACTGCCGATGACGGGGAGATCGAGTTTAGAATCTCGGTCGGGTGGACTGAGGGTGTTTTTAACAAAATTGTTTTCCACGCAAATGTGGGCACACTTCCTATAAATATAACCGTCCTAATCCCTAAAAACCGATAGCGTAACTTATTAGTACATAAGCGCATGCCACAGATGGGTAGTAAGACGAGGTGCTCAAAAACAACCAACGAAAGCAAGATCCCTCCTAAATGTGACCGTCAGTGTGTCTGTTCCCACGCGCTGTCGGCTCACACAGGACGACGGAGGATGGAGAGGAATACCGCGCGCGGGTAGGTCGGACGACTGTTCCGGCAGGTGATTCTGCGCCTGCGCACTTGCCGACCTACAAACACGAGTTAGCCAGTGATGGTGATTCGTTCGTTACGATACCTGGGCTCGAGTCCCGACACACATACATCCATACATCGGCTGGACAACATCGCACTAGGATGTAAGCCATACATCAGCTGGACAACATCGCACTAGGATGTAAGCCATACATTCATACATCAGCTGGACAACATCGCACTAGGATGTAAGCCATACACTCATACATCAGCTGGACAACATCGCACTAGGATGTAAGCCAATACACTCATACATCAGCTGAACAACATCGCACTAGGATGTAAGCCATACACTTATACATCAGCTGGACAACATCGCACTAGGATGTAAGCCATACATCAGCTGGACAACATCACACTAGGATGTAAGCCATACACTCATACATCGGCTGGACAACATCGCACTAGGATGTAAGCCATACATCAGCTGGACAACATCGCACTAGGATGTAAGCCATACATCAGCTGGACAACATCGCACTAGGATGTAAGCCATACACTCAATACATCAGCTGAACAACATCGCACTAGGATGTAAGCCATACACTCATACATCGGCTGGACAACATCGCACTAGGATGTAAGCCATACACTCGTGCACTAATCGCACTACTGTGTTAGGGAATAGGAATGTTATATTCAGAGGAATTGTACCCACATTTGCGTAGAGTGTGTGTAAAACTATTTTCGAAAAACCACCCTCAGTACACCCGACCGAGATTCGAACCTCGATCTCACCGCCATCGGTAGTCTAGTCTACTGCGAGAGTAACGCCTTAGACCATGTGGCCACCGGAGCGGGAGGTGTTGTTTCTTTATGGCGGGGATGGATAATTAGTTACACAAGCTAAACTCCGTAACGTTGCACTTTTGTCGACTAAACATTCCTTCCTCAGTAGAAACGATTAGTTTTTATCTATCACCGAGTCTTACCACCTGTTCAGGTTGTACACACGTATGATAATTACCCTAATGGGGCTAGGAAGTGTTTTAGAAGTAATATACCTGCATTTGCAGGGAAGGAAAGACCCAGATAATGTTTCTTTCGAAATAAAAACTGCAAAAATCTGGACCTTAATTTCCGTCCCTCCCGATCCTACCTCTCACGACCGAATAACCGGGAAATTAGATACAAAATAACGCTATAACCAGAGAATGTATTATCACTCTTCCCTTGATAAAGAGTGAAATGGGTACAGTTTAATGTTGTTGTTTTTTAAATTGAAATGTTTTCATCTTAACTTTTATTTATTATGGTTAAACTGTTTCCCTGGTATTAATTCTAATGTTTATTTAGTAGAACACACAAAAGTGCGCCACGATGTGATGACTGGTTCTAGCTGTATTAGTTTCGCTGCTCCTTGAGCCAAGTTGAGTCATTGGCCACTGGGAGTGCTAGTCTCAGTTCTCAGTGATAATAACACATACAAGACTGTAAACCACTCACTCTAATATTGTCCGTGGTAAAGGGGTGACCATGGTCCGCACACGATAGTTCTTGTAACAGCAATCCACCCCCACTTACCCCATATCAAAAAACAAACAAACCTTTTGCAGACAAGTTGATAGTCAACGGAGATTACTTACAACCAGGCAAGTTGCAAGCTTTCCTTGAACATTGTTTTCTACAGTTTCTTTGTGATTTGCAGTCTCAAGGGGTTGGTTTATGTGAAAAGATATATGGGGAGGGGGGTTGATACCTGAACCTAGCCTTGTGTTAGCTGGTTTATTGACACCAAAAGGAAGGTTTGGTCTGGTCTCTAATAAAAATATCTTTAAAGTGAAATGTTTTTTTTAATGCCTGCTTGATAGCGAAGTTGTCACTGGGACGGCGCCTAGCGATCCCCGTGTTGAAGGACTCGAGCTCTCCCGGGATTTTAACCCGGAGGTTGTGGGTCTGGTATATGTTTGTCTGTGCCCACGGCTTTAACGTATTTATTCAAGTTTATTGAGCTTTTAATAGTAAACCATTAAACATCCAAGAAATGTAGTATTTTTTTTATTGTGATGAAGACATAAGAAAAGTCCTATTTTAGAAAGCGAGTTTATAAATGGTTTTAAATACTGGCTTGAAAATCATTAAAGGCTCGTTATAGTAGCGCAACGTTCAATATTATTTTACATAATCTATATAAAAGTAAAATTGATCACGTAGAAGTGTTTCTAAGTGTTATCCATGAGTAAACGTTTTTTAATCAAGTTAGAACAAATAGCGATTAATTTTAACCATACTGTTTCAATAGTCTCTTTAAAACGAGTCAACAGCGCATTTAGAGTTCAACTTTTGTCCGCTAGAATACTCCACTAGACATTAATAATCGGCTAACTTTATCGAGTTTTAAGTTTCGTGTTTGAACAGGATAGTTCTAAATTAACTTAACGTGAAACGTGTGCATCACACACGCACTCTTTTTAAAACTCGTGATTATTTAATCATGAACCGAACTTTGGAACAAGTTGAGACGGTGGTAATCTCAGTGAGTCTATTATTACTCAGAGAGACATCACATCTGGTCCGTTACCTATATACATATTGGGTGACCTGGCGGTCTAGGGGTAAGGTGTCAGACTTCTATGCTGGCGGCTGGGGTTCAATCCTCGGTCCGGCAAAAATGTATCTGATTACCAAACCCTGACAACCTCTGACAAGACATCTTGTGAATGTGGGGAATGCCAGGCCTCCACCGTGGTTCGGATTCCACGTTAAACTGTAGGTCCTCCATTTCATCTCACAATCACCCTACCATTACACATTAGCGTAAGTGCGTATAACCCGAACGGGTAGTAAGACGCGGTGCTAATAATAATAATAATAATAATAATACTTAACATCACTTTCACAAAAACTTCTAACGAATATAGCCTCATAATGGCGACTGANATCTCACAATCACCCTACCATTGCACATTAGCGTAAGTGCGTATAACCCGAACGGGTAGTAAGACGCGGTGATAATAATAATAATATATACTTATTATTCTTAGAGGGTGCATAAAAGAGGATAATAACCAGTTTCAAACTATTAGTTGTATCTACTATTACTTTGGTTTTACGATGAGTAGTGATATAGGTTATTTATCTTTAATAATTCCTGTGTTAAGAGCTTAATCGAAAGCAGTGGAAACAAAGCTATTTTTAATTTACATCTTTGCTTAATAATTAAATTCTGAGCAAAAAGCATACTTTCTGGTTTGGAAAACATGGAAAATTCAGGGAATTTCAAAACTGAAAAATGCTTATCCATCAAGTCTGGAGTAATCAGACCATCACAATATGTAATTAACTTATTTTATACAAGTTTTTTAATTTAATAATAATCCCTAGTCTATATCCACACTGTACTCAAAATTAAAGGTTTGCTGTAGCCTGGCGACTTCTAAATTAAAATGGTTAGAGATATTAACTTGTCATCAACGTTTTAATTGATGTTTCGACAAGATCGTACTTCTTTTAAAATATTAATTAGCGCCTTCAGCGTTCTATGTGTGCTACAGTCCAATTATCATAGGAAGGGTATTTTAGAAAATACATATTTTTAAAGGCCCGAATTGGTAGCATTTACTATCTTATAGGTATTGATACAATCCATCAAAAGCGATAACTGTAGTTAACATAACCTAACTTACAAGGACACGTGAAAGTAGATGTATCAGTTTTTCTGTCAGATAAGGTTCTTCATATGAAAATTGGTCTATAAAAGATCTTTGCCCTTTATCTCTCCTACTCTCCTCCAGCACCACATCTCAAAGCTTTCCTCGGCATCCACGTGTTCTCCAGCTGTTTCCTCATTTCCGGTCCGGTTTGCCAATCAGTAGCATCTTGTAATTATAATATTTCACACATCCTTTTTAATTAATTAATAGAGATAATCAGATATCCTATAGCATGATAATATTTAAAATTCACTTGACTAACACTATATTTAGCAGTAAATATCTACGTGGTGCAATATCCTTGTATCTCTATCTTTATCGGTCACCCAGGTGAAATCTTCTTGGAAGACAAGGGCGTCCCGTTACTCAGAGAAAGTATTCGTAAGCAAATCACAGGTGACGTCACTAGCTTGTAAGTCGCCGAGTGGTCTTTGCCTGCGTCCTTCAAGAGAAAACATATTTCTCATTAAAATCATCTAATTTGAATCGGGACCGTAAATTTTCCGCGCCAGGCACAATAGAGGGTGAATTTTGATCCAACCCAACTTTAGTCATCACATTCCCTATAAAGTGAAATAGTAGCACGTATGGTATTGAATCACGTCATCACCTTGTTTGTTGCAGTAATGAAGTTAAATAAATACTTCATTAAAACTACTTAATTGATTTCAATTTGAGTATGATAATATTGTCACCCAAAAATGTCATCAAATTTCAATGATGAACAATCCCCTCAACGAAGCGTGATACATACATCACAAAAGTGGCTGCCCGAAGTGGTGTTACGAAAGAACGATATAAACCATAATCACAATACTTTTGTTGAAAGCAGCCTTGGCCATTTATATTTTCAAATTTACCTCCCACGTACACCACTCGTCCGTCTCGGTTAAATTTGGTAAATCTTTAAAATGTTCCATATTTGCCAGCCGTTGATTTCCCACCGCGATGTCCATTGGTTCTCCCTGTGATTTCTTCTCCATACTCTCTTCCCGTTTAAACTAGTTTTCTCATCATACTTTGAAGCTCTTCTGTCTTATTTCCAGTACTACAAAGTCATATGTGTGTCTCACTATATTTATACACGTCCTCCTATTTTAAAATCTCCAGACCTTTCCAAAACTTCCTTTAAGACAGTCTCCTTTCCCTATTTCCTTCTTTTGGTATCAAATCTTACTCTCGCCTTCATGGACAGTTTACAATTGATCTTCTATCTCTAATTCCTCAGGCAACTTCACAGCTGATTGCAGTTTAACTTATCGAATGCCTTTTTCCAGTCGATGAAACAAAGGCATACTTTAGCACTCATTCCAATACTATACTTAGCATTCCACGGGTCTTTCTGTCTCATTTTCCTTTCCTGAAGCTAAATTGGTAGGTACACTTCCCATTTGTTCTTTTCTAACCTCTTAGTCAAGTATTTTAGCCACTTGTGATATAAAAATGAAGGTTCTGTAGTCTTTGCATTTCTTTAATTTTCATTTTTTCTTATGAAGTGCACTCACTGGTACTTCTTTTGGTTATAGTAATCAGATTCGCAAGTCCGTACGGTGCAGAAAAACACCCCATACTCTAAATTTGCACACATATGAGTCATGTGTGAAGATTCACATTCAACCAAGGTTTAAATAAGGGAAATTACAAAGAAAAACACCTAGTTTACAAAGTCTGCACTTAATTAATTACAACTAATGAACTATCGGTATCCCTGAGAAGAAAGTCTCATCTAATCAGGTTTAACGGTAACTTGGAGGTAAGGGGTTCAGTCCTTGCAGGGTTTGCCAACCTTGTGCCGTGTTTGACCCTAATTCTTCTCTCAGAGACCAAACTACGCCTTGATAGCTTACACACGTTCAAATCCTAGTTTTTAAATTATTCTTTTCTCACTGCGTCTCACTACCAGTCCCGGGCCCCCCACATTTTACCACACAAGTGGGGCAGGTATTAATGTGAGGAAATGTTCGAGTGTTTAGATGGCGGGAGAAATTAGCCTCAGAACACTTGGCCAGAGTTCAAATCCTGACTTCTCCATCACCGACATACCAAACGAACGTGACTTTCAGCCCATGTGTCCACTATTGTTTGCTTGAATTATTATAAATAGCTTGTCTAGTGAAGATATGAACACGACTAAGATCTTGTCCAGAAGGGGTGTAGGGGGGGGGGCGCTTCAAAGCTGCCACAGTAAAACATATCAGAATGAGACCTGTAATAAGATCTTTACAGTAACTTTGACAGCTTTGTTCATTTTAATCTCTTACACTTCTGTTTAAATTTCGCACCTTCCTATAATCATGTAATATCACTTGAACAATTAAATATAAAGCTAAAACCTCAACAAACATGGTGAACCTACGTATATTTCCTTCAAAATACTGCCGTACTTATACCAGCCCCTTCTGTGTATATTTTTTAAATTTGAGTTCCCTTTATGAACCATATGATTATATCAGCACACGAGAATTTCTATGGGCGAGAGCGAAAGGACCTACCCATTTTGCAGGGAAAAGTATTCTCACATACCTTTCATGGTTATTTCACACGCCACACTCTACGTTGAACCAATGGTCTTACTCACCCATCCGAAGGAAGTTGCGCTACGGATTTTATATCGCTCTGTCTCGACTGGGCTTGAACCAGCAAACATCTGGTCCTGAGGTGCTTTTGTGTAAATATGAGAATAGCCGGATGGATGATAAATAGACCAATATATGTAACTAATTAAATCATTCTAATAGACTTGTGTTTATTTTCATTCGTCGAGGTTGCACACACTGTTTTGTATTTCAAAACTTGACGTGCGTTGAGAGGTTTCCTTGTAGTTTTAAAACAACCTCGCACGGCTCGTAGCATACTGACATAAAAACAAAAGAGTTATCATTCAGATTGAGGTGCTAGAAAAAAAAATTGAACTAATTCTCATAGTAAGAAGCTGTCGTTCTTCACACCAAGCCATTGTTTTAAAATGTGAGGATTCGGAGACACAGGATGGCCCCAATTTCCTCCACCGGCATTTCCCACAGTTGTTCAAGGAGTGGAGGGGATACATGGTGTACCCTCCCTGTACCCTGACAGTCTTACCGAGACTCGCAAGGGTAGCTCAGATAGTACCGTGAAACAACTACGTATGTCCAATTTTACCAAGAAACTGCGGACAGCCCTAAAATAATCTTAATACTTGTGAGGGCCCCATAGCTCCGAACACAGCAACAGAGGTGTTTATTTTTATACTTTAAAACTCACATTAAATAAATAAATGTAGTTTTATTTATTAAAATTAATTATACATTATTAAATATATATAGGTTTGCATAAATAAGTTTGTGGAAGTCTCATAGCTCCACTGGTTGCATGCAGATTAAGAAGAAAACTGCTCTGAGCCAAATACCTCACGGAATACTAGTTCAAGATGCAAAAACTAACACACATAAATGTCTGGGAACTAGTTTTCACTCGGTAGATTTCTTCGATACAGTATGAAGATTTATTCGCGATAGTAATGTGCCAGAGGCGATCCCTTCTGGCAGAGTGAGTCTGGCGAAGACACAAGGTGGATGACCTTGAAACCACGGTATCCTTCAGCTTCCTCTGCCAGAAATTTGCGAACGTGATCGTATTATTTAGGTCCACTTATGGCAACTGCAGGGGATACAGTAAATGTCACTTGGGACATGTTTTAGATACCAGTGATCCTTGTCTGCATTTTACCAGCTGTGTAGTTGTAGGGCACTTTCTGGTGTTAACATGGTCTAAAGTGTTACACAAGGTCACCGGTGACTGTAGGGTCAAGGTTCAAGTTACGGCTGTACGCACATGGGGTGGATTTTTACAAGTGCTTTATCACTTTGGTTTTCCCACCCTCTATCTATGAGTGTATTTCCTATTAACTAACTACCTTTCAGTTTAAGTAGTTAAGGCCATTATGTTAAATGTACCACCTTTTATTCCCCTTTAGTTGACACTGACATATGAAGTGTCTGAACTCTCGCTGACACGGAGGTCTCTAACAGAAGAAGTGTCTGAACTATCGCTGACATGGAGGTCTCTAACAGAAGAAGTGTCTGAACTATCGCTGACATGGAGGTCTCTAACAGAAGTGTCTGAACTATCGCTGACACGGAGGTCTCTAACAGAAGTGTCTGAACTCTCGCTGACACGGAGGTCTCTAACAGAAGAAGTGTCTGAACTATCTCTGACACGGAAGTCTCTAACAGAAGAAGTGTCTGAACTATCTCTGACACGGAAGTCTCTAACAGAAGAAGTGTCTGAACTATCGCTGACACGGAGGTCTCTAACAGAAGAAGTGTCTGAACTATCGCTGACACGGAGGTCTCTAGCAGAAGGGTCTGAACTATTTGGCACGGAAGTCTGACAGACGAGGTGTCTCAGAATCATCCTCAGACAGACGAGTTTCCATCCTTTGAACTTGTTTTCAAGGTCGCATGTAGAGTCGAGAACTGAAGTAGGTTACTGCAAACCTGTCCAGTCACACTCGCTAATTTTTATATTATTTGAATAACTAACGCGAACTTTCTAAACAGATGTTTATATCAGCACGCGACTAGCAAGTGAACTTAGCCTTGAACATCAACACCAGACACTGGATAGTGGATCAAACACCAGACACTGGATAGTGGATCAAACACCAGACACTGGATAGTGGATCAAACACCAGAACACTGGATATTGGATCAAACACCAGACACTGGATAGTGGATCAAACACCAGACACTGGATAGGGGATCAAACAACACTACTCTAATAGCAAGGGAATAGAACACCCTCACACTTAGGAGTGCACGGACTAAGGTGTAACTATCATCTGGTGCGTTCTGAATTTGACTTAGAGGTCGGGGTTCAATTCATGACCAGGTGTAATAAGTTGTTTTGAAGTTGTCACTTTTGATCAATACTACCAATACCTATAACACTAATAATATAGTAAAAATGTATGATTGTTTATAAATGTGAAATGAATAATGCGTCTGCTGATAAATTGACTGCAAATTTTGTTTGAAAACAACACCACACGAGAGTAGCGCCTTGAACCATGCAGCCACCGAAGCGGGTTCCAGTCGTTTGTTAATCACCTTACTCATCCTTTACAGCCAGTTTCATCATTCGAATGAAGGACTGCAACAAATATGTCACAACAGACACGAGTGGTTCGGATCGGATTAATTGTCTGGTAGCTTCAACCCCACCCCCCACCCCACACCCCCGTCCCCGCCCACTGTCGAAATCTGCGTCAAGTTGGGTCTGAGTTTTTAGTCGTGATCCAAAGAATACCGCGCGACTCACGTAAAATAATTAAGTTCGTGATGACAATTGAATACATTTACTTCATATTTAACATTATGATAGATTAATAAAAACGTTTTTCATTCTTTTAGTTGAAATGTATTTAACACCATGACACAATTATTTTTTAAAACGTGGCCATCTTCTCTTTTTTTTCCTATATCTTCTCTACAATGCTAAAATGCCCATTCCAATTTTTATAGGAAGGTATTTGTAGAAAACACAAACTTTTTTGCGGTAAACATTGATAATATTTTACTCTATTACTGTCGACATCGGTGCTCTTAAGCTAACGTGCTTGCCCCAGGACACAATGTACGTGGGTTCTAACCCGACCGGGCTCATAGGATTTTTCTTGAGAAATAAAAATCCGCAGCACATCTTCTTGCATAGTCACATGTTGATTGTGGCTTGTAAAATAACCCTGGACGGTTTGCGGAAATACCTTTCCCGGCAAAATTGGTAGGCTCTTTCACGCTCGTTCATAGAGCTCGTGTACTGATATAATCAGTCGATTCAGAAATACCTCAGATAAATACTCTACCACAGACAAGTAAGAAACAGACTCTCAACCTCACAGGGGTTTCGCTGCGCTCTTTTTGCCAGCTTGAGTCTTTCAACACTGGGCTGCGCTAGTGTCACTGCTGGGCGATACTAGAACTGACCGCAGCGATCCTAGTGGTGAAGCACTAGAGATGAAAATTTTCCGCAGGGGCGGCTTGCGGTGGAGGTGGCACCTAGAGCCTATTGTACTTCAAATTATAGTGTGTTATAGAAGGGGAAGGGGTAGTTATGAAGAACGGAGGATAGGGGGGAGACAACCTTAACATTAGTTTAGTTAACTTATGACGATAAGAATTTGAAGTATGATTTATGAACATAGTGGGTCCACAAAGGCTCACATTCATTTGTTTCTTATAATGTTTTTTAGCACCACGTCTTACTACCCATTCGGGTTATAAGCCCATGTACTAATTACGCTAATGGTTTTAGGGATCAGGATGGTTATATTTATAGGAAATGCACCCGCATTTGTGTGGAGAGTGAGTGAGTGAGTGAGTAGAAAACCATTTAGAAAAACCTCCCTCAGTACACCCGAATCGAACCCTGATCTCCCTGTCATCGGCAGTCTAGTCCATTGCAAGAGTAGTGCGTTGGACCGTGCGGCCACCGAAGCAGGTGTTTCTAGCTACTACTACTACTACTACTACTACTACTACTACTACTACTACTACTATTATCCATTTAATCAGTTGAAATTAATCAACAGGAAATAACAATTGAGAATGTTCCGTCTCACCTTTCTATGAACCATTTTTACCTGGAGGCTGAGTGTCTGAGTATTAGGACTATTTTATATCTGTCAGAAGTGACAGTTGCGGATAACATAACCTGAATTAGGAATGCGTAAAGGTAGGCTAATTCTAGTGACTTTCCTATTTGTTATACATGAATACTCTCCCTTTTCTACAAACTACAAACTTCTGAGAAGTTGTGTGAATGGCTACACATCGACCGGAAGCTGTAGACGAGAGGTACGTCTTGTTCCCCCACCTGCACACCTGCGATGTCCAGCGCTTTGTATGCAGATTAAACATCTCTGGCCCTCGTTCCTTGGACAACTTTCACTTCTCTTTGTGTGTGTACAGCTTTACCCGCCGAGACGGATTAGATTGCCTTACACGTCCATTTGTAAATAATAGGCCCGCCGAGGAATCCAGGTTAACATTTCCGAAAGTAAATTTGTTCGTCTCATTTACAATTTAAAACACTCAAGTATCGCTCTGAACGCCTGTTTTACTCTCTTTTCGAGAGTGTTTTATTTGTATCGTGACCAGTGAGTGATCGACAGTAGTATTGAAACAATACCGCAGACCAGGCTCGCCAAACCGTTCCCCGGCTGAGAACCGCACGAGTTCTTGAGGGACTGAGGGAGCACACCTTGGATTAGGAAGGGACTCATTACCAGTATTTATATATATATTGCGCGTCTGGGCTACATCACTCGTAGCAATATTAGCCAGTACTAATGTACCGTTGTCCATGGGACGCCCGAATATACTAATAGTACATCCTTTCCGTGGAGGCTCTTTTCATGTCCCGGTGAGATGAGGGGGATAGTGAGTATGAGGGGGATAGTGAGTATGAGGGTGAGATAGTGAGTATGATGGAGATAGCGAGTATGAGGGAGATAGCGAGTATGATGGAGATAGCGAGTATGAGGGAGATAGCGAGTATGATGGAGATAGTGAGTATGATGGTGATAGCGAGTATGAGGGGGATAGTGAGTATGATGGAGATAGTGAGTATGAGGGGGATATTGAGTATGAGGCGGATAGCGAGTATGAGGGAGATAATGAGTATGAGGGAGATAGTGAGTATGATGGAGATAGTGAGTATGATGGAGATAGTGAGTATGATGGAGATAGCGAGTATGAGGGTGATAGCGAGTATGAGGGTGATAGCGAGTATGATGGTGATAGCGAGTATGAGGGTGATAGCGAGTATGAGGGGGATAGTGAGTATGAGGGGGATATTGAGTATGAGGAGGATAGTGAGTATGAGGGTGATAGTGAGTATGAGGGTGATAGTGAGTATGAGGGTGATAGTGAGTATGAGGGTGATAGTGAGTATGAGGGAGATAGTGAGTATGAGGGAGATAGTGAGTATGATGGAAATAATGAGTATGAGGGAGATAGTGAGTATGAGGGAGATAGCGAGTATGAGGGTGATAGCGAGTATGAGGGGGATAGCGAGTATGAGGGTGATAGCGAGTATGAGGGGGATAGCGAGTATGAGGGGGATATTGAGTATGAGGAGGATAGTGAGTATGATGGAGATAGTGAGTATGATGGAGATAGTGAGTATGAGGGGGATAGTGAGTATGAGGGAGATAGCGAGTATGAGGGTGATAGCGAGTATGAGGGAGATAGCGAGTATGAGGGAGATAGTGAGTATGATGGTGATAGCGAGTATGATGGAAATAATGAGTATGAGGGAGATAGTGAGTATGAGGGAGATAGTGAGTATGATGGAGATAGTGAGTATGAGGGAGATATTGAGTATGAGGGAGATATTGAGTATGAGGCGGATAGCGAGTATGAGGGAGATAGTGAGTATGATGGAGATAGTGAGTATGATGGAGATAGTGAGTATGATGGAGATAGCGAGTATGAGGGAGATAGCGAGTATGAGGGTGATAGCGAGTATGATGGTGATAGCGAGTATGATGGTGATAGCGAGTATGAAGGGTGATAGCGAGTATGAGGGTGATAGCGAGTATGAGGGTGATAGCGAGTATGAGGGTAATAGCGAGTATGAGGGTGATAGCGAGTATGAGGGAGATAGTGAGTATGATGGTGATAGCGAGTATGAGGGAGATTGTATGTATGAGGGGGATAGCGAGTATGAGGGAGATAGCGAGTATGAGGGTGATAGCGAGTATGAGGGTGATGGCGAGTATGAGGGTGATGGTGAGTATGAGGGTGATGGTGATTATGAGGGAGATAGTGAGTACAGTAGCCCTATGACTTCTTTGGTGCTGACTGACAGCTCACAGATAACTTCTAACAGCTTTAAAAAGTTACCAGATCAAATTATGTATCCCTACGCTGAACCATATGATCTGCAAAAACATGTGTTTAGCAGCTGTCACTTCTGACGGTCAAAATTTAGGTTTATACCTAAATGTTGACTGTCAGAAGTCAGACTGTGAGATGTCAGTCAGCACCTTTATGGGGCACCTGTTTGAGGGCAATAGTGAGTATGAGGGTGTGGAACCATTGGAAACACTTAAATCTAACTTAAGTTTAAAAAACCAATCTCTGGTGACCGTTAGAGTAGTTCCCCTTCCGGGAAAAATACCTCTGGTACCAGCCAGGAATCGAACCAGGACCCCTAGGTCACACTTTAGGTCACACAAAGCATCAATCACACTTTTACAGTCACGTGATAAAACCTGATGTGGGATAACTAAACAGCCCAGAAAGAAAAATTACTTATGTTTCACTCTTATTTTATAACGCCCCCTCAGGTGACCTGGTGGTCTAGGGGTAAGGTGTCTGATTTCTGTGCTTGAGTCCGGGGTTCAATCCTCGGTCCAGGCTCAGATCTATCTGATTGCCAAACCCTTCCTTCACCTCTGACAAGACGTGTATTTATCACATCTTGTGAATGTGGGGAATGTCAGGCCTCCACCGTGGTTCGGATCCCACGTTAAACTGTAGGTTCTCCATTTCATCTCACAATCACCCTAACATTACACATTAGCGTAAGTGCGTATAACCCGAACGGGTAGTAAGACGCGGTGATAATAATTATATATTGCTTCCAAACTGCAAAGAGATTATCGAGGATTAGGATGAGGGCGTGTTAAGGAGTAAGTTGTCTGAAGGGAGGCCAATAGAAATCGAAAAGAAAGTTCAACTTAAAGCAATTTGAAGTATTTTAATTTAATCTGACGGGGTTGTCTTGTACATGCCTCCATTAGATATTCTCTATTTACGTAACTGCTATTTCTTTTCAAGACATGTCAAAACTACCAAATAATACAATAGATTTGTCTTAATTACGAAACGTCTTCAGTAATAAAGTAGACCTACCGCTGCCATGGTATTCATTTGAAACATGGGTACGGGGTTCTATTATTTTAGCACCTTACTTTACTACCCATTCGGATTATACACACATATATGATAATGTGCTAGGGACGAGGAAGGTTGTATTTAGAGGAAGTTTACCCACATTCGCTTGGAGAGAGAGAGTGGAAAACTCTTAAAGAAAAACTACCCTCAGTACACCCGACTGATTATCAAACCTCAATCTCCCCATCATCGACAGTCTAGTTTATTACGAGACTAGCGCCTTAGGCCATGTGGCCACCGAAGCGGGTTATCGACTATTTTAAAGTATGAATTATACCTCCCCATGATTGGGATTTATCTCACTTCACCCTGGTATTCCTCCACGTCTCTCTCTCTCTCTCTTTCTCTCTGACGAGTCTCTCACGCGACGGACGATTTGACCTATTTGGAATGGAGTCACGGGACAGAACAACGAAATGCACTTAAATGTTGGAGATCCATCAACAATTGTACCGAGATAACGAGTGTGATTAGAGAACACACGTGACATAAACTTGACAGAGAGCAAAACAGGGGGTGGGGGGTAGTATTACTGTTTGATTATTCTGTCAGTCGTCATTCCAAACTCATCATCATCATCATCATCATCATCTATGTTCTGGAAAGAAACAAAAACATACAAATGAAGATAAATGGTTTTGTCGCGTGTAAATGAACGTAGATATTTAAAAAGTTTTTTTTACTTTTCTTTTTATTGATAGTTTGCGTGAAGTATTAATAAGCGCCTAAAACGTTTCGAAGTCACCTTTGGTCCAACCACACGTGCCCGGTAAACATTCCTCTAAAGACATCAGTCCAACACCTCAAACTATGTATTCTTACAGTTCTTATAACAAAAACATATTTTTGGTGAAAATAAATTAAATATTGCTCCAGTAGATAAAGTTTAGTTTTGTTTTATTCATAAATTGATCTCGACAGTTTTTGAATATTTGTCTTTGGCATCTCGGAATTTAACCAGAACTTTTCCACCTCATTTAAAAAGTTTCTGTTCAGGAATATTATTCAAGTTATTATGTGTAAGAAATTAAACCTTATTTTGTTTATTTGGGGCATTAACCTGCACTTTCTGAACCGACTGATATCAGTATACGAGAATTTCTATGAGCGAGAGTGAAAGAGCCTACTAATTTTGCCAGGAAAGATATTTTCACATACTTACATGGAGCATTTTTTTACAAACCACAATCGACATTGGACCGACGGATTTTCTTTCCCTCCGTAGGAAGTTGTGCTACGTATTTTTACCACTCAAGAACCATCCGTCGACCCCCGGTTGGGTTTGAACCCACACACATCGGGCCCTGTTGTGAGCACCCTAAGACCCCCGAGGTAGACGAGAAATAATCAAACAGAATGTATCTATGATGGCGGTATTTTATTTGTTTGTTTTATAAAAAGTGTAAAAATACCGACATTATCTTCCAAGCCAACTTGTCAGCTGTAATCCAGCTCGAGCCGAGTGTAGCAACGTGGTGGTGTTCTTAGCAATGGAGAGAAGTGGACCAAGCTCAGCTTTCAGC
>CABFVX010005051.1:0-17588 GCA_902151425.1 Timema shepardi
CTCGTCAACATTATAATATGCACCACGTCTTACTACCCGTTTGGGCTATACATATATCCACACTAATAAGGTATAATTTTAGAGTGAATGGAGAGAGAACAGAATATCAGTTTGGAAAACACCCTCTGTACCCTCCCGACCGGGATTTGAACTCCAAACCTCCCAGTCACCGGAAAACTCTACCAGATGGTGTTAACGTTTTAGACCACGTGCTCATCGATACGGGTAGCATAACAATTAAAAAACTGGACAGATGCAGAGGCATTGTTTGGTATTTTATTTCTAATAGACTGGTTCGAATCCCAATTGAACCATCTTCTCTGAAATTAAGTGGTGAGTGATTGGGAGTCTAACGAAAGTGAGGCCCCAGGCTCTGATAGCCCCGTGTCGTCCACCCATTCAAGTTGTACGCGTATGCACTAATTATCCTGATGTGTCCGGGATAAGGAAGGATGAATTTAAAGGATGTGTACCTGCATTTGCTTGGAAGTAGAGTGAAAAAACCTTTTAGGAATTAGCATACTCAATACACCCAACTGGGATTCGAAACCCGATCTTCATGTCATTGGCAGTTTAGTATATTGCGAGACTAACTCCTTAGACCACATGGCCACTGAAACGGGTCCCTCTCGTGCCAAGCTCTTTGTAAATAAACATATACCAATAAGGACCAACGCTTTAGGGGTCGATATGTGAGCTTACGGGACGATTAACTACCCGCTCCGGTGGGCACACTCACTAAACGTCAAGCTCATCTAGTCTGTTTTGCCATTGATAGGGAATTCAGCGCTATAATCCCAGCTGGGTGGATTAATGGGTTTCTCCTGATTGGTTGGAGGATAGTGTTTGACCTTTATTTGCTAAGATAATGTAGTTTCTACCACTCCCCGCCTTCCCATTTTAACAAATAAAGCTTCCTGCCCTTTTTTCACCAGGATAGGGTTAATTGGGTAATTTAATAATAATAATATTTAGCACCACGTCTTACTACCCGTTCGGGTTATACGCTTTAAGTACTAATTACTCTAATGGATTAGGAATTGGGAAGGTTGAACTAGAGGAAGTGCACCCGCATTTGCGTGGAGGGAGAGTGGAGAACCATTTAGGAAAAAAACCAGCTCACCCGACCGAGATTTGAACCTCGATCTCCCCGTCCTCAGCAGTCGGGCTCAACACGACAAGCGCGTTAGCCAACTACGCCACCGAGGCGGGTAGGATAGTGTTAATTGGTTAATTTAAAACTCACAGTTATCACACGGTGCACTCGGATAAGAGAGTGATATTTATCACTCACTTATCTGAACGCACCGTGTGATAACAGTGAGTTTCTGGCACTCAACTGTCCTAAAATTAAGGTTATTTAATCAGACCTATTCACGTGACTAAGTGGTTCGAGGGGGGTCTTTAACGATTCTAGGTAGCCCTTATTAAATTACAAGTAGGGCTGGTTAATATATTTACTATTTGTGCACCCGTCCAACCATTCAAAATTAGTAATATAACTCGTTTTAGATTAGTTTGTATATTAGGATTTTAGTTGGATGGACCTTTTTTTAGAAATACAAATAAATTATTTGGCAATCAATAAAGAAAACATGTCACTATATTATTATTGTTATTCTGTAAGTATTGATAATATCTATCAAAATTGAAAGCTGAAAATCACATGCAAAGTAGAAATAGTAATATTTTAGTTATCTGATAAGAATCTTCTTATTGGACTGTTTCTCCTTTTCTCAGTGTTAATAACTTGTAGTCAAATGCCCAAATTAAAGAAAACTTTCAGAAATTAAGTCAGCCCTGGTTAGATATCCTTACTAGTTAGATAAGACATGGACATTTATTTTAATAAAGCTTTTTTTTTTAAACCAAATTATTCTTGATTGGTGTTGTTTATACAAGATAACTACAATCCAATTTTCAGACAAAGGGCTTTTTCTGAGGACTAGAAAACTTTATAAAGCTACTTTTCCCTATGAATACATCAAGTCATCTGACTTGAATCTGTGACCTTTGATATATAATATCAATACCTATAAAATAATACTAGTATTCCCCTAATATAGCAAAATGTTATCAGTGCTGTCTGAAAAAAAAAGTTTGTCTTTTTTAAAAGGCTATTCCAATGAAAATTAGATGGTGTGTTGTATTTTGTGTTATTTGTTCATAAGAGCTGTTCAAATAGCTTTCTGTTACATCACATACATCTATAAGCACGTGGATAAAACGTAAGTTTCATCTAGTCTGGTTTTACGTTGATGGATAGGTCGGGGTTTGGATCCTAGATGAGTGGACTTAAGATTGTTTTGTTCTTAGTATTATTATTATTATTATTAGCACCACATCTTACTAAACGTTCGGGTTATACGCACTTAGGCTAATGTGTAATGGTAGGGTGATTGTGAGATGAAATGGAGGACCTACAGCTTAACGTGGAATCCGAACCACGGTGGAGGCCTGTTATTCCCCACATTCACAAGATGTCTTGTCAGAGGTGAAGGAAGGGTTTGGTATTCAGATCAATCTTTGCCACGACCAAGGATTGAACCCCGGCCGCCAGCACAGAGATCTGACACCTTACCCCTAGACCACCAGGTCACCGACTTGTTCTTAATAGATTTACCAATCTAACCCCCACATGAATAGGTATACATTTCCTATAATGTTACCTTACCCATCTCTATACCGTTTGTGCGATTAAATGCAAATATCATGTGTGCAGCCCAAAAATTATTTTTACATCAAATAATAGTCGTTAAAATAATTTCATGTACATTGAGTAACTCTACGGTTGTTGAGAGAAATATGTTTAACGTCACATCCGTTTAAATCCATAGCAACGCCCCTCAGATACAGGATTTTCAGCACAAGTATCCGATGATATACCCAAAGGTTCCAGTTTTTATTAAATGGGTTTATCTGGGTAAATATAAAGAAAAAACACAAACGGTGTATCGTTTTATATTTTCTAGGCAATCCTTGCTGCAATATGACGTGAAGACCGTAACATAAATCACATACAACAAATAGCTGCACTAAACCGTAATTCAAACCCTGACCTCTCCATCATTAGTTATCAGGGAAGTTGTGAGGCTAGCACTTTAGATAACTCAACCACTATTGTGGGTAATGATGATTATTATAGTAATAAAAATTATAACTCCAAATATATATATATATATATATACACTGTGATTTTTTTTAATTCACCCGCCTCGGTGGCGTAGTTGGCTAACGCACTAGTCGTGTTGAAGCTCGACTGCAGAGGACGGGGAGATCGAGGTTCGAATCTCGGTCGGGTGAACTGGGGGTGGCTTTTCCTAAATGGTTTCCCACTCTCCCTCCACGCAAATGCGGGTTCACTTACTCTAATTCAACCTTCCCAATTCCTAATCCGTTAGCGTAATTAGTACTTAAAGCGTATAACCCGAACGGGTAGTAAGACGCGGTGCTAAATATTATTATTATTTAACTCTGTCCAATAACCATCAAAATTGACTGTACACCTTTCAAAAGAACACCATATTGAAGCAGAGAGAGACTTTTTGTACCACAAATCTTTTGTCGTAGTAAACCTATTTGAGTGAACAATGTCAGTTTGTTGAATCAGACCAAACACTCTTGAAACAACATTTCGATGAAAGTACAGCGTCAACATGTCTAGTGGTACGTCATCAAGTCGGTCTGGATCCTGAATGAAGTTGACCACTAGAAGCTTAGCTTTACTATCGGGTGGTCACTAGATTATTAAAGACGATATTGGCTTCATTCATCCCTCCTTCCACCCCCACTCCTCCTGCCCCACGCCTATATAGAGTTATGGGCTAGGTTTCTCCAGCGTCCAATGTCGAATTGATGATAAATAAAAAATAGGTTAAGATAAAATGGATCATTTAATAAATTAGGTTTATTTAAAATACACTTTTTTAGTAAATACATCATCCTATATAGTATATACGAACGTCACTTACAAGCCAACTTAATTTTAATCCATATAGGGTGGCACATAGGCTAAACGGTGTACCGAAGTATGTATCCTAGATTCTACCCCAATCTCTCTATCTCATAGTGTTTAATAAGATGGAATACCCCCACCCCACTCCAAATAATATTCTCATATATATGTATATTTATTTTTAGCATCACTTATAGGTGACTTGGTGGTCTAGGGGTAAGGTGTCAGACTTCTATGCTGGCGGCCGGGGTTCAATCCCCGGTCCCGGCATAAATGTATCTGATTACCAAACCCTTCCTTCACCTCTGACAAGACATCTTGTGAATGTGGGGAATGCCAGGCCTCCACCGTGGTTCGGATTCCACGTTAAACTGTAGGTCCTCCATTTCATTTCACAATCACCCTACCATTACACATTTAGCGTAAGTGCGTATAACCCGAATGGGTAGTGAGATGCGGTGCTAATAATAGTAATACACTCTCAGTACAACCAAACGAGATTCGAACCTCGATCTCTCCGTCATCAGGACTCTAGTCTACGGCGAGAGCAGCTCCTTAGACCATGTGGCCACCGAGGTGGGTTTTACTCTTGTTAGTGGTAAAGCTACACGAAAGGGTTCATAGAAATCAAGTAAAATAAATCTCCTCTTCTAGATATCATTTCCCCACTTGTGCGCATAAATCCCATGGTAAGATTAATCCTCGTATTATGAATCCCATGAAATCTCCCTCGCTCTATTTGACCGTAGTCCTCTAACGGACTTTTCATCATTGCATATGGTGGTAAGGGGGTAGAAAGGGTCTCTACATTGTATAGTAGGGACGTAGTAGACTAAACTGTATGACGTCACCGTGGAATATAAAGGCTGTCACAAATATAACACTCGAACATTGAATATATTATTATTATTATTATTATTATTATTATTATTAGCACCGCGTCCTACTACCCGTTCGGGTTATACGCACTTACGCTAACGTGTAATGGTAGGGTGATAGTGAGATGAAATGGAGGACCTAGAGTTTAACGTGGAATCCGAACCACGGTGGAGACCTGGCATTCCTCACATTCACAAGATGTCTTGTCAGAGGTGAAGGAAAGGTTTGGTAATCAGATAAATCTGTGCCGGGACCGAGGATTGAACCCCAGACCCCCAGCACAGAAGTCTGACACCTTACCCCTAGACCACCAGTTCTTCCAACTGTCGTTAACGCGCACGTAAACCGCCAATGTGTGGTTTGGCCCACTAATTGTTTGTAGCATTTGACCTCTAATTAAGACGCAGATTAATGACTCCATGCCTATCTGCTCCTCTTCCTGTTATCGGTAGTGGGGGATTCTAATTGAATCGCTTCTGTTGGCGGATGTAATGAATCGTGCTATGTTTGACCTCTCCACCTAGATCACCCTGACCTCAAGAGTCGGCTGTGTCGTCATTCGTCTAATCGTTGACTATGGTCTACGGGACGAGATGAGATGAATTCTGGATTGTCGGAAATCTTGGGGGTCGTGCTACCGATTGGATTTGTGCGATTAGTTTGATTGAACTGTGTAACTCACGCCAGATTAAAATAAAACACTCTTTTCCCCTCCACCAGGTCTAACTACCCTTCCGGGTTAAAGCTTTTTAACTGCACCAATGGACTAAGCACTAGGAAGGTATAATTTATAATAAATTCACCATAATCATCGTGTAAATAAAATAGGAAAATTGCATATGGAATATAATCCCCATTTTATCATCCAACCAGGATTCGAAGCCAAACTTTCCCGTTGATGCCGAAAAAATACATTGTTAGTACAATCGCCTTAGACCATTCGGCCTCCAGTTCAAATATTTTGTGAACATAAAGGAACCGATGTCAGACCTATATTAGAGACGTAGGAAGATATTTTAACCAATATTGGGATGAAACGTAAAGGATTGAAAATAATTCCCTAATTATACAACGTGCAATTTTTAAACACACTAATTATATCAGCACAAGACTTACAAACTAACAAACACTTTACTCGTATACCATATCATACAATCTAAGTACCTAGATTGTTTTACTTTCTCAAATATAGGAAGTGTTGTAATTGTGAACATTTTCAATTTCCTAACTATGATGAATCTTAGCGATACACCCAAACTAAAAAAAAAGTGAATTTTTAAATTTGGCCATTTATTCTCTTTGTACGTCTGTCTGTACCTGGGGTTACAGCCAAAATGGTTTGACAGATTTTATTCAAATTTTATATTTGTGTGCCATATATAGTTATCTCGAGGTGAAGTACAGATTTTAGTACTAAGTATCAGTTTCATAGTCCAATTTAGTACGCCTCAAGTGCGGCGCTACACTTAAGTTCATGACAACACCTACCTAAACCAGAATGGAATGGGCCAGTTTCCTATGCAAGAACGGCCCATTCCATTCTAGTACTACGTGTACTACTACTACGTACTAGGCGTACTAAATTTGACTATGAAACTGGCCCTAACTCTAAAATTAAGGTTAGTTGATTGATTGATTGATTGATTTTAGAGCTCAATATTTTTCTAGAATGGCCTTAGCTATTTGTTTGAAAGTGTGTGTTTGGGGAAGCTATTAAGTAATAATTAACACAGTGTACTTGTTTTTCAAGGTCCATTTTATTTAAGGGATGGCGAGTTGTTCCCAACTAAAGTATAATATATGATAAAGCATGTAGGATTGTGTTGGGCAATTTATTTTATTATGCAGAAAGCATGACGAGTCAACCTTGATGGTCTTGTAGTAAAATTCTTGCCTTGGCACCCGATGTTCATGGTTTCAGACCCAGGCGAGGTCAACGTATTTTTCTCAAGCTATACAATTCCGTAGCACAACTTCGTTCGTATGGGAAGCAAAGCCCGTCGATTCAATGTAATTTGTAGGATGCAAAATATCCTTGGAGGGTATGTGAACATACTTTTACCGGCCAAATTGGTAGACTCTTTTGCACCCACCCGTAGAATTTCAGTGTGGATGCCAACGGGGAACCACCACACTTTCTCAACTCATCTAGTAGCTTTCTACCAGATGGTGCGAGCAGCAATAACCAGCCGAAAGGCTGAATGCATGCCCGGCCCCGTATGAATGGAATGCGCGGCAAACAAAATTTCGTGTTGAAGACTCTTCAGCATTATTATTATTATTACTATTATTAGCACCGCGTCTTACTACCCGTTCGGGTTATACGCACTTACGCTAATGTGTAACGGTAGGGTGATTGTGAGATGAAATGGAGGACCTACAGTTTAACGTGTAATCCGAACCACGGTGGAGGCCTGGCATTCCCCACATTCACAAGATGTCTTGTCAGAGGTGAAGGAAGGGTTTGGTAATCAGATAAATCTGTGCCGGGACCGAGGATTGAACCCCGGCCGCTAGTATAGAAGTCTTGACACCTTACCTTACCCCTAGACCACCAGGTCACCGACACTCTTCAGCAGGATGTACCCTTATACAAACCGTAAATATATTAATTGGCATACAAGGAATCGAACTAAGGTATTATAGACCTATGTTTGGAACCAACACCTATTTTCCCTGAGGTAAGGCTCGAATAACCCTACACAGAAAAAAAAGGTATACATTTTCTCTACAGGTTGTCTCAGTATATTTGTCACGGTCACAATGAGGTCACGTGTCGGGCTGAAGGCTTTATCCTTTTTATACTTACTCCCGCAGGCACATTTGTTCCGTTTTGGGACAGGTTGTCCTCGTGTATTTGAATTTGTAGTAAGCTATTCATCTAACCACACGTCCCGGTGGGTGACGTGTGGTTGGTGGAGGGGGTAGGGACGACAAGAGGAGAGGGAGGGGATTTATAGCGGGAAACCGCCGCTCTAGGAAGAAATACAATGTCTCACGTAAGACAGGAATGTACAACCACGTGTCACGACCACTTTTGATTAAATTGTTGTTGTTTGCTACCCGTATTGGTGGCCACATAGCTCAGGGCGTCAGTCTTGATATATATACCATTTTTGCAATCATGGCGAAGTTAAATTTGGAATCTCAATCAAATATTTTATCAGTGTAGTTTATCCATATCTGATTCATCACCGTGTTTTTTTTATCCGTTTTGTCTTCACAATAACGTATGTGAACTTTTTATAAACACCCCTCTTCATCCCCACTATATTAATACTCTGATAGTCTTGACGTTTAACTAATTAAAACCCGCCTCGGTGGCGTAGTTGGCTAACGCGCTTGACGTGTGGAGCTCTACTGCTGAGGACGGGGAGATCGAGGTTCGAATCTCGTTCGGGTGAACTGATGGGGGTTTTTCCTAAATGGTTTTCCACTCTCCCTCCACGCAAATGCGGGTTCACTTCCTCTAATTCAACCTTCCCAATTCATATTCCCTTAGAGTAATTAGTACTTAAAGCGTATAACCCGAACGGGTAGTAANCTTCACAACACCCCTCCCTCCCCCACGCTGCCCGTTACCCACTGTGGTATCATAATTATATAAGCTTCACAACTCCCCTCCCCCCCACGCTGCCCGTTACACACTGGTATAAGAATTATATAAAGATATTAAAAAAATGTCTAAAAATTATAGAAAAATGTTAAGGGTGGACAACCCTTATCACTAAGGGGTATGAAAAATAGATGTTTCCCGATTCTCAGACCTACTCAATATGCTCACAAAATTTCATGAGAATCGGTCAAGCCGTTTCGGAGGAGTACGGGAACGAACATTGTGACACGAGAATTTTATATATAAGATATAAAACTAATTAAAAACCTCCCTATCCCTCGTGCCACTCGTCATTTTTCACTCCATATGAAGACTATTCGACTCCAAAGAGTTTCAAACCAGTCTCTCCTGGATGGCTTGGCACCTGTCCGAATCAAATTTCTTAAAAGCTATTGACAATGGCCGTGGCTATAGTTTTGTCATATTACCCAAAAAACTAATATTTCTAATTCGAGGATTGGACATTTTAGATTAATCCTGTCCAAGCTTGAGAAATAACCAACATTTTGTTACTCGATTTGGTGTTAGCACGGTCTAAGGTTAGATTCCCTCCGTAGAATGAACTGCCATTGAGAGGGAGATCGGAGTTCGAATCCAAGTCCTGTCTACTGGGGGTATCTTCTCCTAAATGTTTCCCTCCCTTTACTCTCACGCTTATACAGTTACAATTTTGAAATGTCTGGACAAATGGTACCAGCGACATTTCATGTCACTCGATTTTTCGTGACATTTCGTACCACCCTACATGGAAAGGGTCTACTAATGCCTTAAAAAACATCTATGATGTGACAAATGGTACCACTTCCATCTACCTAACCTAAAAAAGAGAGCTACTCTGTTCAAGAAAGGTTCATTACTGACTATTATATAGATGTGAGAACGTAAAAATTTCAGTTAGTGTAGGTTTAATAGTGAGTTAGGTGAGATAAAGTTAAGTTAGGTTAGGCTAGGCCAGGCTAGGTTTGGTTAGGTAATGCTATATTTCAAATACTTGAAACGCTCCACTACCATTACCATTCTCCTTTGCGACGTGAACTTGCGTATTAGAGGCTTCTTACACAATATTATTAAATTAAATTCGCCCAAATGAATTTAAAACTGAAGCCTGGCACACCTTCCCATCATGTGGTATCATTTCTCGCATCGTAAATATTTTAAAGTCATTAGTAGACTCTTATTCTCAGGTAGCCAGCCATCCCCCTGAGTGGTACGAGATGTCGCGTGGTACGAAATGTCGCTGGTACCATTTGTCGTATATTTCATTGTTGTAATTCAAACCATCCTTATTCCTACTACATTATCGTAATTAATATAGGCTATACGCGTATAATCAGAACGGGTAATGAAATGTTGTCAATAAAAACAAAACAATGTATTACCCTGTTTTTTTTGTTTGTTTTTTTAAACTTACTGTGCTATATATTAAAACAGTTCACGCCACTAAAACGATGTTGAGGACATTCCACGATATTTATGGTTATGTAAACTATTTTAAAAGTCCAATAAATATTCTAAAATTGTTTGTATGGCAAAGCGAATAACGTGAAATCCTTATTAAAATGTTTGTTGTTAAACTATGATTTGTTTTCAGAGATATCTTTAGGATGTTTACTACACGTCATATTTTAAATCTAAGCTTCATTTTAATGCTGTGCAGGATATAAACATATTTTTAGTTGCTCTTACGACAAATATATGTTTTTCATTTGGTATTTTAGGGCTTTTTTTTTTAGTTTAGGCGTAATGGCCGCACACAAGGAAAACGTGGAAAATACAAGAATTGTTTTTGATGCTGGAAAACAAAAAATGTATAGATATAATTAAAAACGAAAATTTCGGGTAATTTAAATACTTGTATGAAATACATTAATCTTTGATATACACATTAAATATTGGGAAATTTAACCTAGTTTAATATTTGTGTGCAGATAAAACGCTGATTAAAAATGGGCATGTAAGTAAAAAAAACTGGTTACTTCTTCTCTTGACATTGGAAAAATAACTTTATAAAAGTGTTGATGTTTAGTAGTTGGTAACTTTTTTTTAATATCTGTTCAATAAGTTATAATACACAAAATTGTATTCACCAAGGAAAACTGAAAAAAAAGCTAAGTCAGGAAAAATTAAAAAATATTATTTATTGGAAATGTCCAAGGTATGTTATAAAATAAATGTTGCATCTACCCTGTTAGGGTACGATCTTTTAGAGCATAAACATGCATACCTTTCTAATTTAAAGTTAGTTTAATATTCATTGGAGATAAAACGCCTATTTAAAAAAGTGCACGTAAACACATTGATTAAATAAAAAAGACTTCCCCCTTTTTTTAGTATTTCCCTACATTTACAATATGTATACAGCAAAGAAGATATAATCAACTCGTCAATCACTGGTTTTATCAGTCTACTACTCATATGGTGACGAAGTTTTTCAATTATTTCTATGTACAAACTTAAAAAAAATGTGAGAGAGGCAATTCGCATTATTTGGTTTCATTAAAATGATTGCTAATCACGACAAATATTGGAGCGATTTCGCGTACTTTGGACATAATTATAACGGTACGCTGAACTGACTCGTTTAGTGCAGGAAAAAAATCTTGTTGTAGTAATTATTTATAAAAATCGCTTTTAATTAATCTTGTGTCAAAGTGGAAAGCTTTTTTATAAAGATTCCAAATGTTTTAATATAATTTCTCCATACTCGAGCTTCTGGTCCTACGATTTAAACTGTCAGGTTCACCAAATACTGGATTCCTGGTTGACAGGGAGATCGATGTTATAATCTAATCTAATCTGAGTGTATCGGGTGTGTTTTCTTACAATGTATTTATTTCTTTTGACCCGCCTCGGTGGCGTAGTTGACTAACGCGCTTGTCGTGTTGAGCTCGACTGCTGAGGACGGGGAGATCGAGGTTCGAATCTCGGTCGGGTGAACTGGGGGTGGTTTTTCCTAAATGGTTTTCCACTCTCCCTCCACGCAAATGCGGGTTCACTTTCTCTAATTCAACCTTCTCAATTCCTAATCCATTAGACTAATTAGTACTTAAAGCGTATAACCAGAACGGGTAGTAAGACGCGGTGCTAAATATTATTATTATTATTACTTTTGATTGTTTTATCTTCCCTTCATACTATTGTGGGTGCACACTCTTTAACCAGCCCTACTCATCTCTACCCCATAGAGTTAACAGTTAATAATAATGGTTTTAAACATAACTTATATATATAGGTGTATATATAGCTATATATATACGTATAGGATATATATACACTAGTGGACCCGACAGACGTTATCCTGCCCGAACGTTGGCTTTTCGTTTGGGTGGCGTAATTTATTTCGATAATAAAACAAATACTATGTGATCATCACAATTACAAATTCACAATGAACTCCAATTAGTGAGTTACACAACTATTACAAATTCAGGGTTTGTCAAGACAACATACAAAATAAAATATATTTTCTTTCCTCAAAATCAACTATATTGAGGTGACCTGGTGGTCTAGGGGTAAGGTGTCAGACTTCTGTGCTGGCGGCCGGGGTTCAATCCTCGGTCCCGGCACAGATTTATCTGATTTCCAAACCCTTCCTTCACCTCTGACAAGACATCTTGTGAATGTGGGAAATGCCAGGCCTCCACCGTGGTTCGGATTCCACGTTAAACTGTAGGTCCTCCATTTCATCTCACAATCACCCTACCCATTACACATTAGCGTAAATGCGTATAACCCGAACGGGTAGTAAGACGCGGTGCTAATAATAATAATAATAATAATAAAAATAATAATAACTATATTGAGACAATAGTACATTACAAATATTTTGTTTCACAGCAATGGCAATGCTTTCCCATTCCGTCTGTCTGTTTCTGAAACAAATAAATTTTACTTAGAATAGGAACTGCAAGATACTTATACATACATGGTATCCACTATTAAAAATAATAATATATGGGATAGTGTAATACATGTGCAGTGCCGCGTGCCTAACTTCTATGCAACCTGCTGTACACGCATGCTTGCACAGCTCTGCTCTCCAGGCGCTGTATGCTAAAAAATTTAATACAATTTAATGGCGTTAGAATAGTTTGCCGGATGTAAGTGTATAGGGAATTTTTATTACTTTCGGTTCAAACAAACTATATGTGCAGTTTGGGCGTCGAGTTTCCGAACATTTTGTATATATGATATTTATGAATATACATATTCATAATCAAATTTACTTGGAAGTAGGCCACAAATGAAAACAGAAGAATGTGAAAACCCATTTGAATAAAAATATTTCCAAAATATTTTAACTTATTGAATACTCGAAGGGGTAACCTCGTGATCTAGGGGTAAGGTGTCAGACTTCTGTGCTGGCGGCTGGGGTTCAATCCTCGGTCCCGGCACAGATTTATCTGATTACCAAACCCCTCCTATAGGTCCTTCATTTCATCTCACAATCACCCTACCATTACACATTAACGTAAGTGCGTATAGCCCGAACGGGTAGTAAGACGCGGTGATAATAATAATAATAATACTCGAAGAATACATGTGTTTTTCTTACATCACGTAACACTTGTAATTTTTGATAATGTTTAGTATTCTTTTCCAAAGTAAATCCTGTGCAATAGCTGTCACGCAAACATGAATCGTCACGTTTTGTTAGTTCAAAATGGGATCCACTTTTATCTCTATTTTCTGTTTGTGTTTGTTTTAACATCCTCCATATTACGCTAAGCTGAACGTGCAATCGACATGTCAAAGCGGGTATTCTCTGGTTCAGCGACCATACACACTAGTACAGGGGAAGGGGGACACAAAGAACTTAGGAAAGAGAGAGTAGAGAAATAAAAAATAGAAAATAAAGAAAACTCATCAACTCGGGCAAGGTCTAGTAGGCTACAATAAAACCGAAATATTTAATAAGTATTTTTTTAGTGTGCATTTAAATTTAATATTTGAGAATTTATTTAATAAATAATTGGGCGATATTTTAACATCGGAATTAAAATGAAACTTTAGAACAATTACTCACTTTACTCATTACAGATTTTATATGACATTTGAATTTTTTATGTTTTAATGACAACTTTATTGTCAGATACAGGATGTTTCACGATATATTGACTGTTAGATAACTCTTATATGTGAGGAAGCAGTCTTAGACGCAATACTCATATTTGACTCGGGCTCGGTTAATGAAGAGTTCTAAGTACAAATCGTGGCCAAGTGCATTAGTTTTAAAATTGTGTTTTTAAAAACGTTTTTTTCATAATCTACTTCCACACAAATGTGGGCTATGTTCTTTCATTTATGTTCTACATCCCTGACGTTTAAAGTAAGTAGTTAACAATCCTTGAGTAGGACTTAAAACATTTTTAAAAGACACACACAGATTTATTAAAGCCGGGACTTTTGAAGTTTCACGTTAGGTTAAATGTTCATGGTTCAATTCCATTGTACAGATACAAATTCAACAACTCATATCTGTGCTGGCAGCCGGGGTTCAATCCTCGGTCCCGGCAAAGATTTATCTGATTACCAAACCCTTCCTTCGCCTCTGACAAGACATCTTGTGAATGTGGGGAATGCCAGGCCTCCACCGTGGTTCGGATTCCACGTTAAACTGTAGGTCCTTCATTTCATCTCACAATCACCCTACCATTACACATTAGCGTAAGTGCGTATAACCCGAACGGGTAGTAAGACGCGGTGCTAATAATAATAATTCCAGGCTCTAATAGGGCCCCTACACGATCCGTCAGACTGTCAATATTAATAAAGTAATGATTAATACTGACAGTTTGACTGATCGTGCAAGGGCCCTATTAGAGCCTGGAATTATTATTATTAGCACCGCGTCTTACTACCCGTTATGGTTACATACTAATATATAATAGTTAATTCAATGATGTAGGGATGAGTAAGGGAGCAGCTTAAAGTTAATATACCCACATTTGCATGGAAGGAGAGTAGAAAATCGCACCAGTGCACACGTAGACTAAATGTTGTGTTAATATAGTTATATTTGTCAGTGACATGAAGGTTGGGGTTTAAATCTCGGCTGGGTATTCATAGAATGTACTTTTTTCATCTCTCGTATTGTTTGGTGTCAGCATAAGCCTACCAGTAAACTGTATTGGTGAACAAGTGGACTAAACTTCATTCTCATCTGATCTAACCGGGACGGGGTTTGAAAACCGACCGAGTACACTGAGGGTGTTTTCTCCTAAATCGTTTTCTACGCTTTATCCATCTAAATGTGAATACATTTCCTCTAAATAGTACCATATTCCATTTAGTTTTTATTTATTTATTTATTTGAGGCACTAAACGGAGTCTTTCTGAACCGACCTATCACATCGGCACATGATTTATAAATTAACTTAAGTCTATAACAAACACAGCATCCAGCCCCCAGACATTAATTCATCAATGTGTAAAGGGCAGACCACCCTACACCGACTATACATTCTTAGGACATGCCAGGAATCGAACCAGGGACCCTTAGCTCAATAGACAAACACTACTAACTGAGCTAAGATGTTGGACTACTCAATTAGAAGATAAATGGGCCTATAAACTTTGCATTAATAATAATAATAATAATAATAAAGATAAAGGATATTATTATTATTTATTATTATTATTATTATTATTATTATTATTATTAGCGCCGCGTCTTACTACCCGTTCGGTTTATACGCACTTACGCCAATGTGTAATGGTAGGGTGATTGTGAGATGAAATGGAGGACCTACAGTTTAACGTGGAATCCGAACCACGGTGGAGGCCTGGCATTCCACACATTCACAAGATGTCTTGTCAAGAGGTGAAGGAAGGGTTTGGTAATCAGATAAATCTGTGCCGGGACCGAGGATTGAACCCCGGCCGCCAGCATAGAGGAGAATAGCCTTTCGAGTAGTGAAACCTGTGGAAAAATATAAACGAGGGAGTTTTAAGAATAAATAAAAAAAACATAACATACCTATACAAATGGAGAAAGCGAGAAAACCAATCGAGAAAGAGAGGGGTGAGGAAGAACAGATGTTGGAGGGGGTAAAGAGGCAAATAGAACAAAGACAATCGGTACTGTACGAGTATCGCTTTGTGTCTTTGTACGGTCACAGAAATCAGGGCAGGGTTTCCATCATATCAAAGCGGAATATAAAGCTCATGCGGATCTGTGTAGTGTAGCAGTAGGAAAAAAAACAACCCCGCGCATGGTGTGGTTTGGATTCGTTGTGATGTCGGGTAAGTGTAACACGCTCGGGCAGACCCAGCGTTTACCGCGTGGATATAGCGTTGAAAAGGCTTTCATTGAAACCTTTCTACCCCCAACCACTTTTTTTCTTTATATTTTTTTATCGACTCGATTGCTCGTTTGTTCCGAGCGAAGCTTTTTACCCTCGCTGTTCTTCTGTATCAGGACATTATGTCTAGTGGAAGTGATAAGCATTAACTAAGTAATGTTAGTTTGTCTGTAATGCTATATAATGGGTTTTTATTGATTTTTTTTAGCATCGTGTCTTACTTCTCTTTTTGGGCTGTACGCCATGTACTAATTACACGGGTGACCTGGCGGTCTAGGGGTAAGGTGTCAGATTTCTGTGTTGGGGGTCCGGGGTTCAATCCTCGGTCCCGGCACAGATTTATCTGATTACCAAACCCTTCCTTCACCTCTTGACAAGACATCTTGTGAATGTGGGGAATGCCAGGCCTCCACCGTGGTTCGGATCCCACGTTAAACTGTAGGCACTCCATTTCATCTCTCAATCACCCTACCATTACACATTAGCGTAAGTGCGTATAACACGAACGGGTAGTAAGACGTGGTGCTAATAATAATACTAATTACACTAAGGTGTTGAGGATTAGGAAGGTTTAATTTATAGAAAGTACACCTGCACTTGCATGGAAGGAGGTTGGAAAACCGTTTAGGAAACCACCCGACTGGGTTGAAGCCCTGATCTCTTCGTCTTCGGCAGTGTAGTTTAACACGAGAGTAGCGCGTTATACCACGTGGCTACCAACGTGGGCTTAAATAATGTTGATCTGGTGGTCTAGCTTAAACTTTCTAAACTTATATTGTATCGACAACAGTACGTTTAATACAACACACTCCTTTATAGCGTATATAGACTAAGTAAATAGATTTTAGGAGGAACTATTCTATAGATAGTATCTACATTACAATTTTCATAGAAAGAGCCTTATCTGAATTCTAGAAAAAATACTAGCTCTACTTTCACGTATTCATACGTCAAGTCATATAATCTGCAGCTGTTACTTTTTATAGATAGTATCAATACATATTACGTAACACGAATAATATAGTAACATTTATCAATGTTGACCACAAATAAATGTAATATAAAAAAGTGTATTTCCACAAACAGTTGATTGACTATTTTGTTCTAAGTACAGTGAGTATATACTACTTATGACCATAAAGCAGTATAAGATGATATTCTTATATTCCAATTTTTTGTTGTTGGCAAGAAGGTCAGTCAGGATTGAAATTCCAGTTCTATATACGATGATGTTTGTCCCCAAGAGTTTCCCCATGCTCTCTCCACGCAAACACGGTTTCAATATTTTTAAATTCTACCTTACTCATCCCTAACCTATTAATGTAAATATATAGATATCAAATACTGATACTAAAACGCATTATATATATTTAAAAAAGTATTATGTATTTATATTAAATTTAAAAGCGTGACGTCTTTTACCGTTTTATGGTCATTTGATGATCGGACATACAAACATGTTAATTTCGTCTAGTTTGGTTTTATGGCGAAGGAAATTTCGGACTATTCCTATCCGCGTGTACCGGGGTGGATTTTACACGCTTTCCGCACAAATCCATGTGCTTTCACTATAAATTTTACACGCTTTCCACACTAATCCATGTGCTTTCACTCTAAATTTTACACGATTTCCACACAAATCCATGTGCTTTCACTATAAATTTTACACGCTTTCCGCACAAATCCATGTGCTTTCACTCTAAATTTTACACGCTTTCCGCACAAATCCATGTGCTTTCACTCTAAATTTTAAACGCTTTCCACACTAATCCATGTGCTTTCACTCTAAATTTTACACGCTTTCCGCACAAATCCATGTGCTTTCACTCTAAAT